>CABFVX010002789.1:21239-103793 GCA_902151425.1 Timema shepardi | reverse complement strand
CCCCACCCTCACAATCAATTAATTACACCCCATTGTTCGCCTTAATTGGCTCTTTGTGTAATGGTATGACCCTTTCCTCCCTACTGCCGTATCCTAAAATTACGTTCACTTTGAAAAGAAAAAGTATTAGGTAAAGCAAGGATAGATTGCGCGGTAGGAGAGTTTGCGCCCTTCTTAATTCAAGCATTAGGGGAAAGATGCGTGCGCAGACGTGCGAGGAGCAGTAATCACATGACTCGTAGAGGCTTTAGTTAAATTCATGTGTCTATTCAAGCATTTATTTGTGTTTTATTACCAATTTTGTGCTTGTTTTGTGCAAAGTAAGTGCTTGAATTTTCAGGACTGGTTCTTATAATTTCATAAGAAGTGTTTTCCTCAAAATATAATTGTAAATAAATAGTTTCTATGTTAGTTCTTTGTTTAGACTAGTGTTTCATGCAGTCTTGAGCTACTGCTGAAATTTCCATGGCGACCACGTGACTGCGCAATCTTTCCTACCCAGTGAGAATAGTTTGCGCAAGCGCTAGCTAGGATAATTTGCGCAGGGTTTTCATTTGATTCAATGAGAGGAGAGTTTGCGCAGAGTTTTCATTTGATTCAATGAGAGGAGAGTTTGCGCAGAGTTTTCATTTGATTCAATGAGAGGAGAGATTGAAAAAAAACTCGTTCACTCACTTAATTTCAATATCAAACAAAAATGAAGCATGCTCTTTGTGGTTTTAGTCTTATCTGCTGAGTTTATTAGCATTATACACAACAAAAGGAAAATTATAGCATAAGATGAAACATAACATTTATAGTTTTTTCGGAGTAATTTTTTTCTAATACAGAGTATTTATTATTGGAATATTTCCTTATATGTCAGAATACCTAACGTTTATGTGAGAAAGTTGAAAAAAGTTTCTTGGTCAGAGGAGGATTTGCGAAGCGCTACAGAAGCTATGAAAATTACTCTTTGACCATACGTGCTGCAGGTAGACAGTCCGAAATTCCTGAATCAACCTTGAGAAATAGAGTACAAAGAAATGTTTTTAAAAAGCATACTTTGGGTCCAGATTCTCAACTAGGTGTCGATACGGAAAATAAATTATCCACTCACATCAAAAAACTTCAGGCAGTTGGGTTCGCGCCAACACAACGTGATGTAAGGTATATGACATACTCTTTAGCAGAGACACTGGGTAAGAAATATACTTTTAATAGCGAACAGAAGATGGTGGAGAAAGCTTGGGTTGCATCGTTTATGCGGAAAAATCCAGATTTAAGTGTAGGAAAAGCGCAAGGAATCAGTCGGGCAAGAACAGAAGGCATGATTCGTGTGTAAGTTGAAAATTATTTCACTCTTTTAAGATCTATTTTGACCGAAAATGATCTTCTGCAGAAATCAGGCTGCATCTGGAACTGCGATGAGATTGGGCTACAATTTAACAACGAACCCAGTAAAGTAATTGTAGTTAAAGGCAGTAAGGATATCCATATTGTGACCAGCGCCGAAAAAGGAGAAATAATAACTATTATGGCTTGTTGCAATGCGGAGAGGCAATTTTTACCCTCTTATTATATTTATAAAGGTGTTTACGCAAAACCTATATATGACAGAGGTGCACCACCAGGTTCAGTAATGAAGATGAGGAGAGTGAGAGCGCTTACATCAGCAGTGAATTATTAATGGGTTGGATGACTCAACATTTCATCCCACGAAAATCGGCAGGTAAAAATTAGCTTATACTTGATGGACATAGGTCACATATGAATAGCCCAGACATGCTACAAATTGCCGCAGATAATTATGTCATAATCCTAAGCTTGCCCAGTCACACAACCTATTACCTCCAACCTTTAGATCGGGGTGAATTTAAGCCTTTCAAAACCTATTTCAAAGATGATTGTGGAAAGTTGATCATGGTTTGACAAGGAAAAGGTAAAATTATAAGAGAGGATTTTGAAGAGCTTTTAAATTTAGCATGGTCACGCTTCACTAACTTTCAACTCGCAACTTCTGCCTTCCATGCCACTGGCATTCATACGCTAAACATTGATGCAATTCCCGAACACGCCTCTTTGTTAACCTGTGATCAAGATGTACAACAAGGAAACACTGAACTACCTCCTAGACCATATGATACTCTTAGCACACCTTCAGTCACAGTTCCATCTTCTCCATCTGCTCCAACAACCACATCCACTCAAATCTCTTTGTCTCCTAAAAGCACACCGACCGCATCAACTGTTCCATCTTTGGTAAATTTGCACCCCACAAACATTTTAGCCAACTGTCACCCATCAAAATTTACTCAAGCTAAATTGACACCATCAAGGGTTTTAGAGAAAATTTCGTCTATTGTTCACAGTTTAGAGTGTTCTAAAGCAAAAAAGGAAGCAAAGTGCGACAAACGTTACTGACCCTGAGTACACCAATAACAAAAGGAAGAAGAACGAAGTCATCTTAAAAAGAAGAACATTGCTAAAGATAGGAAGTAACAAGAAGAGGGTGTGAAGCAACCAAGATATAAATTAAAAAAAATAGAAAACAAAGTACAAGACGTAGGAGGTTGAAATTTAATTCTCCTTCACCATCGACATCATCTGGTGAAGAAAGTAAGGAAATGGAACTTCTGTCAGACCAAGTCAGCGAAACTAGTGGTGACGAATGTGCAGAGTGTTTAGAACTTTACTCCACTACGACTTCAAAATCGGACTGGATAAAATGCATCTCATGTGGTCGATGTCTGCATAAAACCTGTTCTACATATGAACAACAGCGTATTGATTATGGTCGAAAAGAAATTCGGCAGAAGAGAATAAACAAGTAGCGTTAATTTGTATTAGAATAGTATTCAATGGTAAAACAATTTATATTGTTATTATTAATGTTCCTATTAATATTTTTGTAACAATAAAATTTTTATTAACCCTTTTAATAAACAATTTATGATATATGTTGATCAAAATAAGTAATTTATATTTTTTTCAACCACTAAACCATTTTTCCTACTCATGCGCAATTTCTCCTACCCGGTTAGGAAAGATTACGTGTAAGTGATTATTTTTTTAAGTTTTACAGTACTATCAAAACAGAAAAACTATTGAAATATAAGTAATTAAATATGCCTTAGATACCTAAGAACACATTTTTAAGCATATTATTAAAAACCCAACAAATGCAAATTTTTAACGATTTTTTCCCGAACTGTGCGCAATAACTCCTTGCTTCTTTACCATTCATGTCTGAAAATTAATCTTTTAACTCTCCTAATGTTAGTGTTACTAAGATTTTACATTTTTTATTAATAAGTCTTAATCATTGTTGAGAGATACGGTTGTTGAATAACTTTAATTAGCGTAGTGGTAGTATCCATCAAACTTTTTAAATGAAAAAAAAAGTTGTCATTAAATTCCAGGACACCCTTGATAGATACAAACATGTGAATTACATTAAACTCCAAGCTTATGTTTCTACCGGAGAGTCATTAAAGGCCATTTCACACTGGCATCCACGGTATCCACGGTAACCGTGGATGAACTAAATGTCCATGGACGTACCAACTCACACTGCAACCAAGTCCGTGGACATTCTTGATGAGTACAATCTTGAGTTGCTATACTGTTGTGTTGTGTAGGCAACCACGCGCTCTTCAAAACTCCACTGCGCATGCTCAATCCAAAACTTCCACGCGTGCGTAAGCCCCACCGATCTCTCGGAGAGTGATCTGAAAACATCCGTACCGCGGACACCTCGATCGTTCCGTGACAACCGTGGACACCGGTGTGAAATGGTTTGCCATTAGCGTAATTAGTACATTGGCGTATAAACCGAACGGTTAGTAAGACACGGTGTTAAGTAATAAATGTATTTTCTAAATGATTCTTTCACCCGAATCCTGCCATAGCTACCACTTGAGTCTGTCTAATCATGCAGCATTATTTAATTACCACATGCCAGGGTGCCAGGCAATGTACGGTGTACTTATAGTTATTGCCCCCGCCGGATCTTCTCCTCAACCCCCCCCCCCCTTCCTCTTTAGCTGTGTGTGTATGAGAAACCTGAGTAACGGGGCGGAAGGTTTCAGGGGCAAAGAGGGGAAGAGATATTTTCCAAAACACGCAACCCTGCGCAACCACGCACGCTTACGCGGGGGTGGCCAGTTTATGATGTTGGACTAAGTTTATTTATCTGTTTTTATTTTAGCCAAATGACCCTTTCAGAGAGAGAGGAACTATTGTAACTGTTAAAAGAAATTGAAATCGAGATTTTGATGGATTTCAACGTTTCATGACCCTCTGTACCCGAAAATGTATTTTACCCGGTGCTGTCAGTCTGTATCACGGAATAGAGTCGGAACCATTTTACCGATAGGGCTAAAAATTGGTATCTAGAGCTTTTAAAACGGTACCCCGAGGTTTTTTAAAATTGGATAATAAACCTTAAAATTAAGGGTTGTTTATTGAGGAGCGAAGAGAGATAGAGAAAATACATAGTAATCAAAGTGGAGTATCTAGTTTTTTCGGTAAAATGACTTAGAAAGTAATTTACATAAGTGGCTATCTCCACTTTTGATCATATCCTTGCTATTAATTGATTGTTGCAATAATCACACCATTGTTGCAAATAAAGGGTTTATATTCTTTGGTATAAATTATAGGGAATTTTTATTGTTCTAAAAATTGGAGTAACCTACTGTTTTCTTCTTGTAATAATAAGCTACTACTAAATTGGAACTTTTTTACTTGCAGATGATGAAAATTCATATTTGATTTTGAAATTCGGCCCCCTCATTATTTTTAAGGTCAATAAGGGGGCTCTTATGATCAAACAAGTTTGGCACACCTGGTTTAAAGAGTCAATATCGTTATAGACTGGTCTGCCGACGACGAGAAGATCGGGGTTCGAGTCCTGGTCTTGTGTACTGCGTGTATTTTTCCCCCTAAGGGGTTTTCTAATCCCCTCCATGCAAGTGTTGATACATTTACTCTAAATTCAACCTTATTCATCCCTAGCACATTAGTGTTATTAGTAATATTATGAGCTTAGTCCGAACAGGTAGTAAGACGCTGTGACAAAAATCTACATCATAGTAAAATATTAGTCCAAAAATATTGACCTAACCCACTTCGTTGGCCGCATGGTTTAAGGCGCTACTATATCAATAGACTAGACCGCCGGTGAAGGAGAGATTAAAGTTTGAATATCGGTCGGGTTTAGTGAGAGTGGTTTTTCAAAATGGTTTTCCACTCTCTCCTTTCACACAAATGCGAGAACATTTCTCATAAATATAGCCCTTTTCATCCCTAAAACCATTAGCATATTTAGTACATAGGTGTGTAACCTGAATGGGTAGTAAGACACGGTGGTAAAAAAAACTTTAAAAATATTATGTTTGTAATTCTTATCAATAATTTTATTGTAGTTCTTCCTTTCACTTTTCCCAATTTTTCTTCCAATTTTTATAAATACTTTTATTGTAGTTCTTTCTTCCAATTTTCCTCCCAATTTTTACAAATAATTGAATTGTAATTCTTCCTACCACGCTCATTTTGCAATCCTATGTTTATTTATAAAACCACTGGGGGAGCGTCAGACCTAATCTGCGTAACCGTGCCAAGTTGACAAGAACCTTCGGCCCATCTCCCTTTAAAATGATCCATACTACGCGCGTGGCTTTGTTTTACCCACCCCTGGTATTCTATAAAGGGAAGGGAAACAAATGAATCACTCCCCTCGATGAAAAAAAATATATACATGTTTAATGGAGACGCTTCAAGATTGTTCCGCTTTTCCTAATGGTATTCTTTTCAAATAAGTATTATTTTTTTTTTAGAAAAGAGAACTATTTGTTGCATGCAATAAAACGCTTAACTCCAAGGTAATTGTATTAAGATTTGTAGCCTATATACCTTCCACCGTACCTTGAACTTTGATCTAGACTCCAATCGTAAATTATCATAGCTTTATATAAATATAACCAATTTTTACCAAACTTTGTGCGCACATAGTGCAAAAATAACAGTGAAGAATGTCTGTTTATCCTTAGTACATACGTCCTATCTCGTTTGTTCTAAAATATCTCCCACTTATATAATACAGCGCCGAGTGGTCTACGGCCCTCTCTACACCCTGTGATTACACTCACTGCCAGAAGGTTATAGCCTCACGTTATATTAGTGATGCTCCCGTGACGTATGGACCTTATAAGTTAATACTTTCCCACTATCCCACTTTACAACATTGATCTGTCTTGATTGTCCTAGTTCCAACGTTACATATTTCAACAAACAGTAGAGAACGCGAGAAAAGTTCAGTGTTTTTGCAATTTTTAAAGCAAGGTAAATAAAATAATTCTCCAGTAGAAACATAAAGCTTAATTTTCTTCACAAGGTGATATCAACAGTTGTTGAATATCTATCAAGGGGTGTCCTAGAATTTGATGACAACATTTTCTCTTCATTTAAAAGGTTTCTCATCTAATACCGCTATGCTCATGGCATATATTCAACAACTGTTGATATCACCATGAGAATAAAATTAAACTCTATGTTTGTACTGGATAAATATTTGATTTATTTAGCCCCCCCCCTCACCCAAAAAAATCGCTATAAAAACTGCAGAAACACTTACCTTTACTCGCGTTTCCCACACTCCCACCTTAAGGACGTTGCCTACTTGTGACGTCATGTAAAATCAAGATAGTATTTCCCATATTATGAATTTACGTTCTATTCATTGGGTTTTAAAGATATAACATCAAAACAAAAACCATACATTTATAAACAATTCTAAAACATAACATTATTATGACACAACATTATTTTGTTTGATCTCTAGTTATTTCATGAACGTATTTTTTTAACAGTCTACAAATTAGGTTATTTAGTCTACTCACAAAATAGCCAGTCGGAATCTTCCTGCCGCCAGGATGTGGATGAAAATAAATGGTACGGTATTTTGCACAAACTTTTCCCCTCCCTTACCTAAAAATAAAGACACTAAATGATATGTGAAACAAAATAAGATACATTGTTGCAGAAACATAATGGAAAAAAGAACATCACACACTACCAAAGAGCATAAATAATATACACCGTTACAGAAACATTAAGAAAATAGGAATATCTTTGTTCGCCAAATAGCATAGTAATAACATCTTTATTTTAAAGACATATATAAAAAATATATACATATTTGATAAAGCTCAGAAACTATTGAGTTTATAAGAAATTTCATTAAATATCTTTAATCTTAATAGTACTACAATTTGATATTAAGTTATCTAGTTTTCTCAAGAGTTACGGAGATAGGATCAAATTTAGAAATTCCGGCTTGTTCAAAGTACCCTCAAAGTCATTTCCATAAGACAAGGAGGATTACCATTTTGTTAGTAGTGTTACAAAATGCCTATATATACTAAGTTTAATCAAAAACATTGAAGCCGATTTTGAGAAAATCGATTCTTTCTCTTTGCGCCCTAAAGTAAATTAACTTTAATTGTAGGGTTATATATATTATTCAAAACACGTTTCAGGGTAACACTTTGAAAAACCTTAGATACCAAGCTTTAGCCTGGTCGGTAGCAATATTTCGACTTTAGGCCAAAATATAGACATGCGGTCAAAATTACAACGTTATAAAATATATATATATATATATATATATATATATATATATATATANATATATATATATATATATATTTCCGGCACGGTGGATCACACGAAACGTTGATTTCCATCAAAATCTCGAATCCGAATCTTGTTTGGAAGAACAATAGAGACAATTCATATATATTTCTTTGCGGCTGACATTAGCAACATTTCTTTATACTACTTGTGTTATTTTATAGGTATTGATAGGTTACTATCTATCAAAAGTGACAGCTGCACATAACATGACTTAATGTATGAATATATGAAAATAATTGTTTTAGTAACTTAGGTAACTAACTTCTACTGTTATTCCAACCAAAATCATACTATAAAATGAATGTGTATAAGTTACTAGTCAGTGGAAAAGGGAAAGTTTTTTAGAGCTTCGTCTCCCTGCCTGTTCGGGTTATACACTTGTGTACTAATTACAATAATGGGTTTAGGGATCAGGAAGTTTACATTTAGAGGAAATGTACCTGCATTTGTGAGTAGGGAGAGTAGCAAGCCAATTTGGAAAGGCCACCCTCAGTGCACCCGACCGAGATTTGAGCCTCAATCTCCCCGTCAACGGCAATATTATCTTCTGCAAGAGTAGGACGTTAGACCACGCGGCCACCGAAGCGGGTGAAAAGGGGGAAGTGTTATCAGTAAGATAAACAAGAGGCCACAAAGGACAAACCGCTCAGTTCTATCCCTATCTTTCTATTCTGTTCATTGGCGTGTACTTGCGATAGTGCTTAGAGTGCTTATAGTGCTTATAGTGCTGCACGTTAAGAAACAACCCGCTTGGTAGAAAGGAAAAAAAAGCAACTTTGAATTCACCGTGTAGACAATGTGGTAGTACTATTGTTTCTCACCTGACGGGTTCGCGATTCATGCCTCATGGAGGGAAACAAATTTGCGGTGCACTTTACTCGGGCCTACACGTTGGTCGAGAAATTTGTGGCGATACGTGGAACCACACCCCACTGAAAGGGGCGGGGGAAAGAAGGGGAGGGGGGCGTAATTTGGACTTCAGATATTGTTTGGTTCCACGGAGGTCTACTTTATAACGAAAATAACAGGTCTATAATTATGTTGGATTTATTCAAATAAAATGACACATGATTACACAGTATTTAACAAAATAGTAACGAAAAAGCTATCAATGCACGGCAGCTTTAAAATTTGACATTCGATGTTAGTGCGCCGCGGACCTTACTGTAACTACAGCGGGTTTGCCAGCCAAGTTAAGCTGGAAGAGCACTTTTCCTTGGCTATATTATTATTAGCACCGCGTCTTACTACCCGTTCGGGTTATACGCACTTACGCTAATGTGTAATGGTAGGGTGATTGTGAGATGAAATGGAGGACCTACAGTTTAACGTGGAATCCGAACCATAGTGGAGGCCTGACATTCCCCACATTCACAAGATGTCTTGTCAGAGGTGAAGGAAGGATTTGGTAATCAGTCCTTGGCTATAGTCAAACAAGAAAGCATCTAGAACATTCCAGTTTAAATAAATTATACTATATTTGATCAGATTTTGAAACGAGACGGTAAAACAACCGCGCTAGAACAGTAAGAAACAGGGGTGGTTTGTTGTGCACACAATTCTCGGAAGAGTGTTTGACAAAAAGCTATGATTTTACGACAGCGTCACATAGACTTGTCAACAACATACAAATTATAAAAATATCATCCAGGCTTGTTAAATCAGAAGAGAAGATTTTAACACACAAGGAGTCAATAATATAAGTACAATAGAATAGTATAAAATTGTCCATCATAGCAGGTCCAACTCGGCTCCCGGCTCGCGCGAGGTATGGGGGAGTAAAAGGGAAAAGAAAACACCTACGATGTCAGAAATGTGTGCAGTGCATTCGTATTTGAATGATAACTCGAAATTTCCCGCGTTGACGATGGGGGACAAAGCGACGATGTTTCTTGTTAATAACCACAGTATGTCCCTATTAATACAAAATTAAGATTTGTGCACAGTGCTTAGCTGTGAAGACAATCTAAAATGGTCAAAAACGGCCTTTTCATTGAGTTTTTATCAAAATATTATTTAATATTTTAACAATGTTTTGTATTTGGAACTTTTATTAACTCTTTATCTCTGTTAATGTTTAATCATAAACTATCCACGTGCAATAGTGTCCGCGTAAATTCACGATTTCTAACTGACTGTATCACAGAGTTGATGGGTATGTGATGCACGCTCTTAACTTGAAATGTATTAACAGTTGAAACTTTTGATTTGTAATAATATGAAAGGGAAAATCTATGTTATTAAAACAATGTCGTTAATGATGGAAACTTACACGAGTCTACCATTCATAGTCCAGGTAAAATAGTGGGAAAACATTCATTTCTTAAAATAAATTAACCATCAATTTTCTCAATGTGATAATTAGGAGAAATATCGTGGAAATTGAATGTATATACTTTGGACTAAATCGGTTTGTAGCTTTTACGTTTAGAAAATCATAAAAGTAAAAAGTAAATCATAATAGCGCTTTGAAAAACCACTCTCTGACAATTATCGGCCGCTTCTAAGCAGTTTTTCAGGAACACCTGTTTTCACATACTCATGATTTCCGCAAAACATTATGATTATTTTTGCACGAAATTTTTATTTTGGGTAGGCAATAACAAGAGCTATAATTTAAGCCCTAAAACAAGTTTTTAAGACAAATATAACTCCTGTTATTTAATGTAAAAAAATGACAATTTTTCGTGGTTTTGATTTTTTATTGAAAAAAGTTGTGAACCGATTTCAATCAACTAGGGCTCATCTTTTTCATTTTTTAGGCGCTATCATGGAATAATTATTCACGCCTTCAAAGTGAAAATACCCATTTTTATGATTTTTTTCAACGTAAAAGCTACAAGCTGATTTAGTCCAAAGTATATACAATCAATGTCTACGATTGTTCTCCTAATTATCAAGTTGAGAAAGTGGATAATAAACTTATTTTAAGAAAAATAACAATTTTATCTGGACTAACTAACAGACCACCTAGGAATAAAAAACTACAACCGTGAAAACACTAATAAACACTACACGGGTGATAGAAATTGTCTGAACAAGCAACACAACTCTTTGTGTATGTAATTGCATGTGGGTTTATTAACGTCTGGTTTTTTAATGGACTCAAGGTAACGATATTCAAGTTAAACGGGGAGACCCGTATTAATATTAACGCCGCAGGAAATAATTAATATAATATTTTTTCTGTTGTTACCTTAATGTTGCCATAACTATTTAATTGACGTGAAATTATATGATTATAGGTATAATATATGAATTCTAAATGGTGTTGAGTAGGCCTACTTGAAGGATTTAAAAGCGGGCGTAAGGTGCGGGTAGTGTCACAAGGCATAGTCTGGAAACTGACCTCACTCTAGTTGTTGCACCTTGAGCGCTCTCTCCCCTCGCTATAACGGCTAAGCAATGATTACTTTACCCCAAGTTTGTTGGTTTCAGAATGTTTTAAAAGAAACAGAACTATCACTCGCACACAAAACATGAGAGAAAGGCCTTTTAGAAAATACAAAAATAATTTTTAAAGGTCACAATAATAAACATTTTACTGAATTAATATTAGTGATATTTTATATCAAAAGGGACAGCTGCAGATAACATGACTTGACCCTAAGCAGTAAAACCTCAATTTTATGGACAAATCGAGGAGGGGAGGGGCGCCTGTCCGTAAGATAAAAAAACAACGTAAAATCAGGGTGAAAAAATTACTAGGTTGAAAAATACAAGGAAAATAACTAGTACGGTACACCTCACAAACTTTATCTCTCTTTTATCTTAAAATTTAATTAAAATCTAATAATAAACTCGTTAGATTTGTGAAGATTGTTGCAAGAACACTTAGCCCAAAGAACACAAATGAAGTAATATTTACTGGAACAGAAACATTGAGAACAAAGGAACAACTTTGTTCACCAAAGAGAATATAAATCAATTTAAATTTTCAAAAAAGCTCTAATTTATATATATATATATATATATATATATATATATGTAGGCTCATATATTTGCTTATAGCCGAGAAAATAACTTATCTGTTTTATAAAAATGTATTTTAATAAAAGTTCTAATTTTTAATATTAAATTACTACAACTTTACAATGATAGCCTAAATTATTTTGTATCTCAAATAGTTAGGTCTACGTAGATTTGACAAAAATTAGAAATTTCTGCCTATGTAAAGTTTGCTTGAAGTCATTTTCACAGGAGAATGAAAATTGCCAATTTTTTTCTCAAATTTTAACCAATGCTTGGCTACCAAAATTTAATCAAACTCATATAACAAAATTTGAGATAATTAATTCTTTCTTTTTGCCCTATAGTAAACTACCCCTTTATTTAAGGGGTATTTATCTCCAAAATCCCCTCGGGGGAACCTTTTGATAGCTCTAGGTACCAAGTTTGAGTCTAATTGGTAGAATTATCTGGGCTCTATCCTGAGGTACAGACAAACGACATCGTGAAAACTACTTTTTCAACTTCAGGGAATCATGAAGTGTCAACATTTAACAAAATATCGAGTGTCTCTCTCTAAGGTCCAGTGGCAAAAGTTACTGGTTACAGATCTGGAGGTGCCGGGTTCAATCCCTGGTGATTCAAAAAATGTATTTGTGAAGCAGTGGGTCTGTAACGGGGTTAAACTCAACCTAGTGAGGACAAATTAGGATCTACTTGAATAAAGAAGCAGGAGTTTTGGTTTAGAAAATTGAAATTAACGTCCGGAGGGTTTGTTGTGCTGACCACATGACACCCTCTCTCCGCAAATATTGGCACTATCATCGCTAAAGGCAGCGGCTAATAGGTCAGTATAGCTCGCTTGTGAGCATTATTAGGTGGGGGCAGTGGAAAAGTGAGTCATGCCTTTTCTCTGACACAAATCCTTGAAATCTACCAACCTTTCGGTTACTGTCCGTAAAATTGAAAATGACAAAAGCTGTCAGTTAAGTTCAAAGTCCATAAAATTGAGGGTTTACTAGGCCTTTACTGTATTTATTTTAGTAACAAAAAAATGGTTCTTCCCATATCTAAATCGAACTAAATTTCTTATTTGGTATTATAATCATTGTTGCAGCACCACTCTCAACTGGCCCTGTGGTGTAGTGGTCAGTGCACCTGGTTGACAACCTAGGGGTCCCGGTTTCGACTCCCGGCTGGTGCCTTGGGTATTTATCCAGAAAGGGGGATCACCCCAACGGTCACCATGGTTTGGTTAGTTGAGCTTAAGTTGGGCTTAAGTGTTTCGACTGGTTCCACACCTTTACCACCTTTACAATATCACCCTCACCTCACCTGTTATTATTATTATTATTGTTATTACCACGTCTCACTGCCCGTTCGTGTTATACGCACTTAGGCTAATGTGTAATGGTAGGGTGATTGTGAGATGAAATGGAAGACCTACAGTTTAACATGGGATCTGAGCCACGATGGAGATCCTGGCATTCCACAAATTCACAAGTTGTGATTAATACACGTCTTGTCAGAGGTGAAGGAAGGGTTTGGCAATCAGATAAATCTGTGACGGGACCGTGGATTGAACCCTGGACCCCCAGCAATGAAGTCTGACACCTTACCTCTAGACCGCCAAGTCACCCCTCACCTCATCTGGACACGGAAAAAGCCTCCACGCAAAGTACTAGTACAGTAGCCCCATGGCTTCTTTGGTGCTGACTGACAGCTCACAGCTGACTTCTGACAGTCAACATTTAGGTATATACCTACATCTTGACTGTCAAAAAGTGACAGCTGCTAAACACATATTTTTGCAGATCATATGGTTCGGTGTAGGGATACATAATTTGTTCTGGTAACTTTTCAAAGCCGTCAGTCAGCACCAAAGAAGCCATGGGGCTACTGTACGTACGATTAGTATATTTGGGGGTTCCCTGGGCAACGGTTCATTAACACTGGCTACTTTTTTTCCACTACTAGGCTAAGAATGATGTAGCCCGGACGCGCAATATAATTATATCTCCATTCTCTGCTTAACTTGCACATATAAGCAGACCTTGCGGATTGACCTACAAATGTTTGTGATCGAATAGAAGATAACATAAGTTAGTCCCATGTTTTTTTTTCAGTTTTTATAAAAAAAACGTATTTGGGCTAAAATATAATATTAAATACTAGTTGAATTAAGTAGCCTACCCGGCGTTGCCCGAAAGAGATGTATTTTTAAGTTGGTATGGAATGGAACAAGAGGAAAAGCCACTGTATTTGGAGTTTTTATGGCAAAGCTTTTTTTTTTGCCAAAATAAATAAAATATTTCTGCAGTACAAATATAAAATTTAATTTTCTTCACATGATGACCTCAAAATTTCTTGAATATTTGTCAAGGGTGTTCTAGAACTTAAAGATACTCTTTTCTCTTAATTTAAAAAGTGTTTTAGATAGCCTAATACCACTGCTCATGACAGATATTCAAGAATTGTTGATATCGCCGTGTGAAGAAAATTATAATCTATGTTTGTAGCCTACTGGATCAATCTTTTATTTATGTTTGCAAAAAAAAATATTTTTCATAAAAACTGCAAAAACAATTGCCTTTTCTCGCGTCCCCTTCCATCCCACCTTATTGATTGTACGTAGAAGGTATCTTTTAAAATTTTAAAATTCTGGCTTCCAAGTAGACTACATATGGATACTAATTTGTAAAATTTAACAGTTCTTGAATATTTGTCATGAGCTTCGAGAAAATCTAATCAGGATTTTTTTTTTGTAAAATTATTTGACCATGTTAAATATAAAACTACTTTTGATATTAGGCCTACTATTTGTAGACAATTAGACTAAACATATTCATTGAAGCAATATTTGATTTATTTCATCCAAAAACATTTTTTGTTATTAAATCTAAAAAAAAAAACATACAAACTTTTGTTTACTCGTGCTATCCTCAATACCACTAAATTCTTTAGAGAAAACAATTAATTTAGAAATTGTTTAATATCAATCAAATGGTTTAAAACTGTAGATAATATTTTAAGCATCAATTAACAATAAAAAATAAAGTTTAAGCTACGACGCAACATTAACAATATATATATATATATATATATATATATATATAGGACTATAGGCCTATATTTTTTTACAATCAGTATCAGGCTAACTTTCAGGCTAATCAAATCAAATCAAATTTAAAAATCGAGCTTGTTTTCTATTTCGCGCCTTAAACTCTCGGTAAACTATCTTCCTTCCTCTCTTTCAACTTAATAAATCTAATTTTAAAAATAAATAAATTATTACACCATGTGAATATTTATTTTTTTAAACAGATTTATCTGTTCTGTTGTCATGTTGGTCGTTCGTTATTCCGAATGTGCTTTTGTAAAGCGCTCGCAGACAAGACCTGATTTTAACAGGCAGTAAAAAAGGTTTTCGGCGTGTAATTTTAAATGTTTTTTAACATATCGATTATGTGGAGAAAAAAATATACGATGAAATAAAAAATAACGCCCGCCCCCTTATTTCTTTCAAAAAGTCCACTTAGTGTATGTCGCCATAGTCTTTTCACTATGCCTCCCGTGTTGTTGTTATTGTTATTCGTGTTGATATTCAACACTTTTTTGTCCGACCCCTCCACCACCTTACCCTTTTTCTTACTCCACCTCTAACCCCTCCATTCCTCCTCTAAACCAACGCGCCGTTAAAATCAGATGGATTTATGAGCAGGCCCGACAAGTCCAAACACACGCGAACAAATTGCGGCGAAGAAAACGTTCTTTAACTGCTTTGTTTCTCTCTAATATTCTTTTTTTAAAAATAAAAAAAAGGCTGTTCCAATAAATCCCTCCAATCACCGAGACGGCGTGTTGATATTCCTGCGTCTTAGGCCACGCCTACCACACAGCCATTGGCCACGGCTCGCCGGGGGGGAGGCGGCCAATGAGAGTTGAAGTGAAGCCCCGAGGGGCGCGCGACGGAGTCGACTCGTCTGTCAGTGTTGATCTAACTGTGCTAGAGAGAAGGTGTGCTTATTTTTTTAAAGAAAAAAATATATATTTTTTTGTGGTGGGGGTTAATGAGTGTTTGGTTTTTCAAGTGGAGGGGGGAAGTAAAAGTGTCCCTCAAAAATTGGTTAAAGGTGTATTTTATGGGTTTCTGTTGTTCGGTGACGGACGACGGTTTTCCTCGTCGAGACTGGTTCAGTTCGCTTCAAGGTAAGCTGGTCTGTGAACGTTTTGAGTTGTTGGCGCTTGTGAAGTAGATCGTTAAGACAATAAAGTGAGCTATGAAGACTTATTCGATAGGAAAAACAAAATATTTCCATAGAAAACATTGAGTTTATTCCATCAAAACTAACTTTTCACCATCCTTAATTTGGGATAGTTTTCCGTTTACTATCTATTGGTCGGGTTAATGTCATAACTGTTGCCGAAGGACCGTCTGAAAAAACAAAATTCATAGTGAAAGTGGTGAGAGGACGTTAGCATATTCATAAAACTGATTCAACCCTCGAGTGTATAGTAGACTTTTTTTTTTAAAAAACGACAAAGAATCTAGAAGAATTTCAAAAGAAAGGTGGACAAACGGAAATGTCTAAGAAGACTCTCTTAGCCTAGTGCCCTCTTGGTCCGCAGACCGGGCACTGCCAACCGCTCGCAAAAAGATGCCTCGGCCCAGCCGCGAGTCCTACGGCGACCAGAAGCCGCCCTACTCGTACATCTCCCTAACCGCCATGGCCATCTGGTCCAGCCCGGAGAAGATGCTACCTCTCTCCGACATCTACCGCTTCATCACGGACCGCTTCCCCTATTACCGCCGCAACACGCAGCGCTGGCAGAACTCGCTCAGGCACAACCTCTCCTTCAACGATTGCTTCATCAAGATCCCTCGACGGCCGGACCGACCGGGAAAGGGTGCCTACTGGGCGCTGCACCCTGCGGCTTTGGACATGTTCGAGAACGGCAGCCTTCTGAGGAGGAGGAAACGGTTCAAACTCATGAAGACCGACAAGGATCGGCTGGAGAACGAGCTGGCAGCCTTGGCCAACCTCAACCGGTTCATGTTCGCGCCACCCCCGGCGCCGCAACCTCCCCCTGAACCTGCGCCTATCCCACCCCCATTGGTCCATCCCCGGACGAGCCCCACGTCCCCTACCAGTGTGACATCTCAAGTCCAGAGGCCGAAGAGGTCCTTCACCATAGAGTCACTCATCTCCCCGGACAAACCTTCCAAAGACGAGGAGTCACCGACGAGGCTCCAGGCGGCACAGTTCCTATACACCCCAGTACTGGCCACCCCAGCACCATGCTACGCCCCCAACTACGTCCACCCCTCTCTCGTCATGGGGTTGATGCACCACCAACTAACCCCGGCACCTATGTACCAGCACCACCCTGTGGCGACGACACCCTCCGTGTTCAGGTTCAGTCCGACGCTGAGGTCAGTCTGACCATTGGGGGACGCCGTCGTAGCCTCGGAGGCGTGTGACCTGAGGACGCCGGCGACCGCTCAGAGGTGACGAGGGGTTCCCCAAGGAGGGGAGCAAACCTCGGGATAGCTAGTAGACGAGTTATCAGCGACATCCGGTGAGTGACCATCAAGGTAGGCCTCGGTTCGTTGTGTACCTAGAACTGGGCGCAGATATCGGGGCCTAGGCCTAGGGATCTACTTGTTAGGGACTACAGCATTTATCTGGCCTACCCCCTCTGAACGTTTCCAGAGGATTGGGGTTTGAAGCCCAATCGGGGGACTTCAAGAGGTTATTTAACAGGAGTATAGGCGGTTCGAATGCTAATAGAGTCAGGAGTTGATAACTATTTACAATCCCGAATGAAACAATAGGAACCATAAACAAATCGTCTAATTTATTATTAATTTGAAATGATCCGATAGGATATATCATTTACTTTTATGAATATCCTATTTTTCGTAGAGAGGCTACTTCTGAGTATGGCTAATAGCCAGTGCCGTGTCGTGGAGTGTTGTCAGATTATGCAGAGCTTGTTAAATATGTGGTCTACCAGTAATATATTCCCGCCACTATGTCCCCATTTGATCAATCACACATGGGCTCTGCTCTACATTCCTCACATGGGAAATATACTTTCATTAATACCTGGCTGACGAGTTCTCTACTGAGTGATTATAACATAGGCCTACTTTTTAAAAAAAAACTCTCTGCTTAATCCAGAAACAATCCACGCCACTGATAATACAGTCCAATTTTCATATAAAACGCCTTTTAGAAAATGTAAACTTATTTTACTGTAATTATTAGTATTAATTAATTTAAAGGTAGTGCTTTATCAAAAGTGACGTTGCAGATCACGTGATGACATATGAATGCGTGAAAGTAGAGCTGGTAACTTTTCTAGTCGTCAGATAAGGTTCTTATTATGAAAATTGGACTTAAGCTAAGATAGCTTAAGACATGGGTCAGCAACATACGGCACGCGGGCCAAGAGTGGCACAAAGAACAATTTTCAATGTCACGCTGAGCGATTTGACTAAAAATAATATAAAACCTTTATTTTTAAGTAAAACCATTGATGTGAGTAATAATTTTAATAACACCGTTTTTTATATTTCAATGATTCAATTGTTTTGTTTCAAAATTTCAAAATAATGTGCTCAGAACTTAAATCATGCAACACACATTTATAACTTTTGTATTTATTCTGATTTATATTAAAATCTTCAAATAACAGTAGTTATTTAATGTATTCGATTTAGAAATATTTTTCTACATTCATATTTTACAATGTAAACTTTAACTTGTTTTAATAGTTGTACTAGTTAAATAGTATAAAAATATAAACGATTTGAGTGGGTTTAAGTTGGTTGGCACGCTGCGTCACTTTGCAATATTATTTCGGCACAACATTATTAAAAGGCTGTCGACCCCTGGCTTAAGACATCTATAGACCCACCAATAATACAAAATAATCATAGCAAATTAATGAGAGTAAGGAAAATAGTATCAGATTAAAGTATAGTTAAAAGTTGTTAAAATGTAGGCCTACCATTGGACTGTTTCAATAACATTATCTGTAACTTTCCTTTGATGGTCACTCATGGTTTGTCAAAGCATAATTCTTAGTTAAATAGGTATATTTATTGTTAACGTTATTTAATAGAAATATCTATAGACAAACGTTGTAAAAAATTAATTGAACATTAAAATGATCTGTACATAAAAGCTTCCGAAACATTTAAATTGAAGCCACGATTAATTTTGTAACTGTGTTGTGTAATATAATTAATCATGTAGGCCTATCTGTTGTCAAATAAAAGAAGATAAATAATATCGTGTTTATAAGATATGTCGTTTTTCCTTTCCCTTTGTTATGTCTGTTGTAGATATTTTATTTAGACGGTCGGTTTTTACTAAATTATAACTGAGATGTGATCGTAGTGGAGAATATAGTTCCTTTTTTTGTGTGTATCGTTTAGGGAATGAGGTTCGAAAATGTAAGACGGAATTTATTAGAGAAATAATATTCATCAAAATCATAAATAAAAATAATTTTGTACTCTTACATATTATTTGCATTAGTAAATATTTATCTAATGAGGACTTAAATCATAGAACAGGCCTGTGTAAAAAAAAAACTCAACATTTTCTAGGTCTACTCCTTTAGTCTTATAATATCAACTTGTTTTAGAAATAATGTCATTGAAAATAATATCTAAGAATGAATATTTTGATCAGAATTTTACTGTAGCGTATATATGTGATGTGCTTTTATTTGAAAAACAAAACAAACAAGTCTTGTAAAAATAAACTTAATCTTAATTACTGTACGGCTGTCTTAGCCGAAGTAGCTACTAAATTATAACTCTCTAGCTATTAGAGCTCAAAATAAAACTAGGCCGTATAAAGAATTTCAAATGCAAACTTTTTGACAAATAAGTTATCATATGTTTATGAGCTTATCTTATGGGCATTGATTTACCTACAGATTTTTAACAAAAGCCTGACTGTACTTAAGGTGGGACTGAACTTAAGCTGCGTTTATTATAGTAAAGCTTTTTGGTTAAAATAAATCAAATATTTCTCCGTTAGAAACATAAACTTTAATTTTCTTTACATGATGATATCAACAGTTGTTGATATTTGTCAAGGATGTCCTGAACTTGTTCTCTCAATTTAAAAAGTTTTTCATCTAATGCGCTTTGCTCATGTCTAGGGCTCGGATGTTTACGAACCTAAGAATCGAGAAATATGCATGCAAATATGCCCTTAAAAATATCAATATATGACCTAAAAATTAACAACTATACCCTAATAATGAATGTTTATGATAATTGGTATTATTAAAATATGCCTCAAATCAAGGAAGTACCGGTAACGTGCAGTAAAGTTGATTAGCCGATCAATATTTAATTATCGATCTAACAAGCTCACAATTAATTCAGAGAAACATTCCAAAGGTAAATTGGGAGGACTTTTACAATATAAACAGCGAAGCGCTTGATAAATTAGAAACATCAATTCTTTAAGTAATTTTAATTGAAATATGACTTTATGCTCCTCAAAATGTCGAGATATGACTTAAAATTGCAAAATTGCTCAAAATAAAATGTGTATATTTGGAGTCAAGGTAGCATAAAAAATGTTTAGAGTTCATTATGCATTAAATTCTAGATGAAACTAAAAATACGCTATATCATAAACATCCAAACCCTACTCTTGACATATTCAAAAATTGTTACCATAAAATGAGGAAAATTAAACTCTACGTTTCTACTGGNATATATATATATATATATATATATATATATATATCTATCTATAAAAACTGCAAATACAATAACTTTTACTTTCGTCCCTGGCACTCCCACTTTGAATTAAAATTTTCCTCTGGTGCGGATGTCTCCACCGTTATAGAAAATAAATAAATAAAATGTACATTTTCATATTAAACTAGCGGTATTTCATTTTCTTCTAACATTACCAATTATGACCGATCAAGGTTATTTTGGTCACGCTCAAATATAATTTGAAAGTACTCGATGTATTTGCGAGTTTAGAAGAATCAAGAATCAACTTTTAATGACGATGTCGTATTCTTATATGATCGACTGAAAATTGATGTGAGATCAATCAGTAGATCGCAATCAACCTGTTGCTAGCCCCTAATTTTAAAAAATATACTTTTTTTTTGTCGTTTTGTTGATTAATTTTTGGTTATCTTTAAACACCCCCGCTCCCCCTTTCTTAAATGAAAATCTTCCAATAACATTTGAACACTTAACAAGTTAATAAGTTATTTATTTTACATTGCAATATTTTATACTATAAACTTGACTAACTAACAATGATGTCTTGTATTTTAGTTTTATTTATATCTTGCATTCTTGATTTATGGAAATGTTAGTCTTTATATGTTGAGAATGATCATAGTTTAGAATTTAATTAATGAACTCAAAATTACTATCTTTATCTGAAGATTCTCTCAATTGAGAACTTTTAAAAATAAATATCTATTCATAACTTAAGTGAGTTATTGTAGAATTGAATTTTAAAGCAAATTTTCTAATCTAACGATTGTTATTAAAATTATGAGTAAATTAAAAGTAAACTGTGATCATGCCAAATTAAAAGTTTTGACCACATTTTTTTACACCCAATAATCAATTTGAAAGTTGTCAAGTTATTAATTTAATAGACAAATTAATTTTATTAGTACTACTCAACTTTTTAACAAATTTATTTTTTATATTCATTTCTTGTAAGTGACAATTTGATTAATCATTTTTGGAGAGTACTTAAAGGAAAAGACGTGAAGACAGCTATTTTTGAATATGAATGCTTATATTTCTTGTTACAGATTACATAGTAAACAATTAGTTGATTTTATTTTATCTAATCCAAATTATTAAAGTTATCTTTCAATTATAATTTGCAAAAACAGTTTGGATGACGAGCTGTCAGTAAAAGTGTAATCCATTTTGTACATTCATATTTTCGTGTGTTGTTTGAGTACTTTGAGTTCGTATGGATGTGTTTTATTGAGTGAAATAAGCGCCATTTAAAAAGTGTATGTTTTAAAGGTTCTGTACAGTGATAATAAAAATATATTTGGAATTCAATTTTGATCTCTTTTTTAATCATTTTAAATAAGTTTGGCTCATTTCCATTGTAGATACAGTATATTTAAAACTCTTTAATTTTACCTCAAACCATTGGATTCATCACTACAATTACTTTAAAAGTATTCAGAGTAAAATTCACAAATTATTATCAGACTTTCACTCAGCTATTACTAAAAATAATTAATTGAAAACAGTTTTTGAAATTTCAATCATCACACTGTGCAGTAAAAACTAGCTACCAATTTCATTTCTTAATTACGACACCAACTGAAAATTTTAAGGGCTCATATATAACTCCGGTGAAGAACTAATTTAATATTGTGTTAACATTGGGTGATCTGGCGGTCTAGGGGTAAGGTGTCAGACTTCTATGCTGGCGGCCGGGGTTCAATCCTCGGTCCCAGCGTAGATTTATTTGATTACCAAACCCTTCCTTCACCTCTGACAAGACTTCTTGTGAATGTGGGGAATGCCAGGCCTCCACCGTGGATCGGATTCCATGTTAAACTGTAGGTCCTCCATTTCATATCACAATCACCCTACCATTACACATTAGCGTAAGTGAGTATAACCCGAACGAGTAGTAAGACGCGGTGCTAATAATAATAATAATAATAATAATAATAATAATAATAATAATAATTAACATTGGTAGATTATAAGGGTGTACCTTTTTATTTTAACAAAATTTTTTGTTAAAAATAGAAGGAAACATGGCTAAAAAAAATCACTGTTAAGAGGGGAGTGTAGGGAATGCAAGCTAAGGGCAGTGCTTTTTCAGTTATTTTAGCAGAATTTTTTTTGGTCAAAATAAATAAAATATTGCTCATTAGAAACAGAGTGTTTCATTTTCTTTACATGGTGATGTCAACATTTGTTGAATAGTTGAGATGAGCATAGCGGAGTTAGATGGCTAACTTATTAAATAAAGATAAAAAATTGTTATTAAATTCCAGGACATCTTTGACAGATATTCAACAACTGTTGAAATCGCCATATGAAGAAAATTAAACTATGTATCTTCTGGATAAATATTTGAGTTCTTTTGACCCAAAAAAGTTTTAGTTATAAGAACTAAAAAAACACGGGCCCTTTCTCGCTTCTACTACACTCCCCACCTTAAAAACAGTGTAGCCACTTCTGTGGCCACATGGTCTAGGATATCATTCTCGCTATAGGCTACCCTGCCGATACTGGAGTTCACAAATACCGGTCAGATATACTGAGGGTTTTGTTTCTTAATTAATTTTCCAATCTCCCTCTACGCAAATGTGGTTACACTTCCTAGAAATATGACCTTCGTAATACCTAACACAATGGCGTAATTAGTAAATATTCGTACAACCCAAAAGTGGTGCTAAAAAAAAGCCCCAACATATTATCATGCAACAAATGAGTAAAAGAAAAATTAAATAATCTTGTTTTCCAACAAAATGATTGGTATTTTGGCTTATCTTACTAAAATAGAAATAAGTACAATATTTTTATACGCTATTTACTAAAAATTATGATATATATTACGTATAAGTCAGTGTTTTTTATTAACTAGATTTAAATTTCAGGTTCTTCCGCATTAACGCGGTCAAGGCACTTAACTCCAATTTAAGAATTAAAAATAAGTGTTAAACACTATTTCGTAATGGAAAAGCTGTAAATATGAAGACACTAGAGTGGTTTAGTAAAATACTATCCATAAAAATTTAAAATGCTAATCTTAAAATACTTAGAATCTTTAAAATACTGCATTTAGCTCAAATTTAATGAGTTGTGATTAGTTTTAATATGTGTAAATGTAATAATTATTTTTTTCTCTCTCAGATAATTTAGCCTAGCTAAATAAATGTTTCTTCTTTCATAATAGTTGACATGGCTGCCACTTAGCTTAAGTCATGCGTGATTAACTGTTTCTTCAAGCTAAGGTTTAACCTATCAGTTTTTAAAAGTCATGTAACATTTAAAAACAAATAGGCCTAACTTAAAAAACAATAATTTATAGAGTATTACATAATATATATTTTAATAAATAATATTTAATTTTAGTTTAAATATATAATATTGTATAATATGTTTAGAATGTAATGTTGTCACAATTTTTTTTAAAGTATAGATGATCATTTGAAAAATATTCAAAATGAATTGGAAGTATTTTCGAAAATAATTATTGTTATAACTGAAGGTCTAGAATCAAAAAACACCGTGGACAGTTTTATAAATTATATTCAATAAGAATAGGCAAAATTAAGAGGAATGCTACCAGACCATTAGAGCATTTTTACTTTCACTCGACACCTTGGAGAGTATTGTGATAATCAAAAAATTCGAACTCAAGATTTTGATAAATGTCGACGTTTCATGGACCCCATGAAGCAAAAAAAAGTGGTTTATACAATGCTGTCTGCTTGTTTGTACATCTGGCTAGAGCCGAAACTATTATACAGGTTGGACTATAACTTGGTATCTGAGATTTTTAAAAGGTCTCCCCCCCCCCCTCCCTGAGGTGCTTTTGGAATTAGATGTCCAATCCTAAATTTAAGGTTAGTTTACTGAAGTGCAAAAAATTAATTTTCTCAAAATCCACTCTAATGATTTTTATTAAATTATATATATATATATATATACACACACTCTGTTTGTTATAAACAAGGTAGCAATTCTAATTTCTCGTGAAAATGACTTGGAGGGTACCTTACATGAGGGAGTTTTTCCAATTTTCCTCATTTCTCCGCAACTATTTGAGATATGAGTTATCTTATCATTGTATAGCTGTAGTAGGCCTACTATTAAAAATAAGTTTTTATAGCACCAATATTTTCTGAGCTATAAGCAAATATATATATATATATATATATATATACTTTTTAATTCAGGTCTTTTAAAATGAATTTGATTCTTATACTCTTTGGTGGACAAGGATGTTTCTCTTTTATCAATTTTTCTGTAACAGTGTTCCTTGTTCCTAATGCCATGGAGTAACAGTGTATCTTATTTCATTTATGATCTTTGGTGAAATGTTTCTTCAACAATGTATAGACCTACTATTTCACTCCACAAATTGTACGAGTTTTTAATAATTGTCTATTTTAAGATAAAAGCGGGAGAGAGTCTGTGCGGTGCACCGTAGGCTACAATTTATTTTAATTTACCAATCGTTAGCAATACTGCCAATGACGGGGATATCTGGATTCTTATCCTAATTGGATGTATACTGAGGGTGGTTTTTCCTTACTTTTTTTTCACTTTTCCTCCACACAAATTCGGGAACACCTCCTTTTAACACAGTTTTACTCATCCCTAATACATTAGCATAACTACTTGAACGGGTTGTAAGTAATACGCGGTAATAACAATATAATTATAGCTATGTATACATAAAGGCTATTGTAAAATGTTATCAATGATGACAGCAAAAAATATGTCTGAATTATCGAAGATCCTATGGAAGTTTGAAAATATATTTGCTCTATTTAAATAAATTTAGTGTCCAAGGTAGAACCTAAGCTTTTAGGCACCTTTAATATCTGAAATATAGTGCCTCAAAGTTCTTCAGCATAACCAGAGCAGAGGGTCTTGTTCGTATCCCTGATGATACACTGCTTCTGTTTGTTTTGGGCGAGATATTATTTCATTTTTCCAACACGTGTTTTCACCTCCTTTTGTGGTCGCATGATCTAAGCCTCTTAAGGCGTCACTCTAGTATTAGTCTTGCCTGCTGAAGACGGGGGAGAATGGGGTTCAAATCCTGGTCGGATCCGTCGAGGACTTTTTTTCCCGCTCTCCTCATACGCTAATGTGGTTATATTACCGCTGAAATGCGTCCTTCCTTTAGCATAATTATAATCTATGTGTATAACCTGAACATGTAGTAAGATGTTGTGATAAACGAATCAGACACATTCTAGGGAAAATCTAGGCCACCATGGGGATTTCTCACTCAATCAAGGAAATGCTTATTCAATTAATTAGGCCTACTTAACACAGCAATGATCTTGATTGGGTTCAATAAACGAATAAACAGGAACGGTTGACTTGACGCATTTGGCAAGGCCAGCCGGATAACGGCTCCCTGGGGAATAAATACCCTGTTGTCACGTCATCCGATTCAATTGATGGCGGGGTCTTTATCTCACTAAAACGATTTTTTTTCTATTTACCGTGTGTTCGAGCATAATAAATGACCCCTTGTCATCACACCGCACGGAATTTATGTATGATCTATGATGTGTCCTTTCACGTTCGTATAGTTTTATCTAATGACGAGTGATTGATAGGTCTATAGCAGAATGCAGTTAGGAAGGACAATAAAACAATTTTAATAACTTAAATTCATATGTCAAATCATGTAATCGGCAGCGGTCGCCTTTGATAGTTAATATCAACACCTATAAGATTATATTAATGATATAATAATATGTTATCAATGTTTCCCGCTAAAAAAATATGTTTGCATTTTTCAAAACGGTTTTTCCTACCAGAATCCTACTATAGTTTACTGTAAGGTATAGATAATACAGTGGTTTACAACATTGGGTTCGCAGTATGTTTGGTTTTGGGTCGCAATAACAGTTTATGTTTATGTTTAAGTCTACTTTTTTTTTAAGGTAAGGATGTTGGGAAAACAAGAACAGGTTGCTTTTTTCAGCTTTGATAGAAAAACATTTTTTGTTCAAAATAAATATACAATATTTCTCGATTAGAAACATAGAATTTAATTTTCTTCAAACGGTGATATCAACAGTTGTTGAATATCTGACAGTAGTATAGCGGCATTAGATGAAAAACTTTTTAAATTAATAGAAAAAGTTGTCATTCAACTCTAGGACATCCTTGATAAATATTTAAGGACGGTTGAGGTCAACGTGTGAATAAAATTAAACTCGATATTTCTATTGAAACAATTTTTTATTTGATTAGGCCATACAACTTTTGATAAGAAAACTAAAAAAAATTAACCTGAAATAACCTCCTTTACATTACCATCTTAAGTGATTATAATTATTACTATATGAAGGTAGAAATGTATGCAATTAGAATGATAAAACCTGTTAAGTTACTGTATAGTTTGCTTCTAGCTTTCCAACGCTGCCAGTTGCTTTCTGACTTAGTTTGCAGTGACTGTTTCGTGTTCAGGCGAGTAGAATTGCCAGAATAACTTCCAAAATACCCTCCGAGATCGTTGATTATTGTGGCATACTAGTTCCATTCATGTAATCATGATATAAGCAATTTATAATAATTAAATAAAGCACGCGAACTGAGTCACGCTTGTTTGGTTTGTCGGGGATTTGGTCAAAATTCAAACTTCAACTCAGGGTACTAAGAGTAATTTTTCATAAACGGTTCACCCCTCCTTCCTATAACACAAATAAAGATATATTTCCTATAAATTCTACCTACCTCACAAGTGTAATCGAATGCGCAAGGTCTAATACTCTAACGTGCTACTCTGGCAGTGGACTAGATAGCCGATGGTGGGGAGATAAAGGTTAAAATCCTAATAAGGTGTTTTTCCAAAATGGTTTTCCACTCTTCCTTCATGCAAATGTTGGTACACTTCCTTTATATACAACCTTTCCAATCCCTAAAAAGCGTAATTAGTACATAAGTGTATATCCCGAACCGGTTGTGGTTCTAAAAAATTTGGATAGCCTGGACGGGTAGTAAGATTCATTGAGAATAGTAATTTAGAGAATAGAATATGAGTGCTTGTAGGTTATCAAGGGGTGTCGACAGGGGCGGCCCCGAGGTAAATTTTTTACCCGAGTGGGATTACTTTGCGGCGCCCCCTTATATGACGGGGGATAATAGGATAATATGGCGATAGTCCCCAAAAATAACAACATGGACCTAAAGTAGCCTAGGTGTGACGTGAAAATAATCTGAAGTGGATCTCCATAAATGGCTATCATACAATAATTACAAATGTTTCACTATGAAAATGGTTAGGATTGCAAAGAAAACTATTTATAACATATTTTGTAGACAATGTTCACTTATTTAATTTTTATATAATGAACGGTTTAAGAAATAATTCAAAATACCGTTTTAGGGTACCATTTTTTTTAAGATGGCGGATGTAAATTAACTTTGAAAGAGTGACACTATATTTCATTTTATTGACCAAAAAAACTATACCCCTATGTGCAATTTCATGTTGTTATCAAAAATTAAATAAGTGCTTGCTATGCTTAGCATCTCCACCATTACGCCCAGGTTACGTTAGGTTTGGAGTTGTGAGGTTTGGGAAATAGTTTAATATCATTCTCAAGCTATGTTAGGTTATGATGGTGCTCTGTTTGGCGCCCCCTCAAGCTGACGCCCCGGGCAGCTGCCCGGTTCGCCCGGCCGTCAAGCCGCCCCTGGGCCTCGATGGTCTCAAGGATAAATATTGGGGTCAAACTTATGCTAAAGTTTGGAGACCATTGGGCTGGTAGGTTTTTAGTAGAAAGTTCTTATAAAAATACGCTTCGGTGGTCGAATGGTCTAAGGCGTCACTATCTTGTAATAGACTGGACTTCCAATGATGGAGAGGTTAGGGGGTTAGAATCCCGGTTGAGTGTGTGAGGATGGTTTTTACTAAATTGTTATCTCTCTTCCTTCAGGAAAATTCAAGTACATTTCCTTAAAATACAACCTTCCTCGTACTTAGTGTAATTAGTACATATAGCCCTACTTATAATTTGAACGGATACTAAGACGCGTTGACAAAAAAAAAGCATTAATTAATTAGTATATTATGACGTTTAAAAAATATGGATTACATACATATTAATATTATACACAATAATTTTAACAAACTGTTACAGTGTCAACGTGGACTTTTATCCATTATTTTTTGAAACCATTATCACATATTTAAAAGACAAGACCCACCCACTAAATCACTCATCACCGCATTCTTCCAAACCATGGAACTGGAAACTTGAAATCTTGTTTAGCGAGAAAGTAACGAGATTTATCACTATAAGCATACAAATATACAATTTCAAAATGTCAAAATGTGGCATCGGGAAATAGGGGGAGGGGGCTATAACTAGAATAAAATAAAATTATATTACGGATAAAATTAAAATTTGGCAGACAAGAAGAAAAACAGCTCCAGATAACCAAATAAATCTTAAAATTTGAAATATCTAAAATTTAATTGGTTAAAAGAGGTTAGGGGTTAAAGATTTCAAAAAAAAATTGTAAACAACTGCAGTACTTCCCAGTGTAGTAAATAACTAAAATTCAGTTTACAGGTAAAAATACCACTACAAAGAGTCAGAATTTTAAAGGCGGAAAATGCTAAATTTTCAATTTAAGACTCCGGGAAAAGGGGGTTGGGGGGGGGGGGGTTAAAACAAAATAAACTTTAGTATGTGGCAGAAAATCTAAATTTGGCAGTTATGAAGAATGACAAAAGTAGTTAACCAAATCTCCCTTAAAATTTGAAAGTTTGTAAGTACGAATTTTTTAAATGGGAGGGAAAGGGGCAGACAGTGTGAGCTTTCAATTTCCCAAACTAATAATAGAAACCACTATCTTTCTGTTTAGTAGAAAACTGAAATTCAGAGTGAAAGTATGAAGACCATTCCAAATAGCCATAAAAGACTGAAGGTTTTAAAGGTTTTTAATATTACTTAGCTGTAATTTAACATTGTCGGTCTTCTTAGTATCCTTCAAACAATTTCAGTTACACCCTGTTTTTATTTACGTGTAAGCTATATATACACATAAATATAAAATAACATTAGCCTATATAAGTAATAGTAGGGCCTAATGATAGCAAAAACTGGATAGAGAAAAACCTTGACATTAAAATTCATTCTTAATATCCTGAAAGTAGGTTCTAAGCCTACTTTGTCATCCCAAGAAATTAATTTCGTCAGCAAACTTCCGGAACTTAGTTAGCTAACCTTCTGCCAGCATACTTAGTACACCTCAAGTGCAGATCTTTATAAAATACAAGACAAAATCTACCTGAACTCAGATGGAATAGGCCAGTTTCATAGTCAGACTGAGTACACCTGAAAGAGATATGAACCCCTATATATCCGTCATCAGCAGTCCAGTCTATTGCTAGAGTGAAGCTTTAGATTATGTGTATCAAACTCGTTCAAGCATAAGATCCAAAATAAAAAGAAAAGTTAAGATATAAAATAATACGACTAATTTTTGTTTTTTCCCTAATAATTTTTTCAGTGTCGATCAAGCATTCTTTAGAAAATTAAAGTGTTTTTAATATGATGCAATGTGCCATTGTAAACATAAAAAGTGTTACTTTCTACAACTTTGATAGTAAAAAATTGAGCCACATTGTACGTTGATTCATAATGGGCCTAATGTCCACAGGCCGCACATAAAAATGAGTTGGTCAGCATGTGACCCACAAGTTTGGCATGCTGGCCTTAGACCATTTTACCATCGAAGGGATGTATGCATATTCATTCTAGGTAGAAGTGTAAATAACGCGAGCTAAGGGAACTTTTTTTTTCTTTTCAGATTTTATGTCACAACTTTTTTTAGTCAAAATAAATCATATATTTCTCCAGTAGTAACATAAGATTTTAATTTTATTCCCATGGTGATATCATTTAAAGATTTTCTCATATAATACCACTGTGCTCATGACAGATTTTCAACAAATGGTTGATATCACCATTTGAAGATAATTAAACTCTGTGTTTCTTCTGGAGGAATATTTGATTTATTTTGGACCAAAAAAAAAGCGTTGCTATAAAAACTAAAGCACTGCCCTTAACTCACATTCTACATTCCCACCTTAATAGTGTTGCCTCAGTCATATTACGAAAAATGAGATCGTACATATAACTGTATGGAAAAATATAAATAAATAAACACAAATTATTCAAACATACCACATCAATCATTTAAAGAAGTTGTTGTTTTGTCACCTCGGGCAGTTACATGTATTGTAGAATTTGCATTTTGAATTGCTACGTTGGGACACGGATTTCAATTTCATTATCACTAATAACAACACGACAATTTGCTTGCCTAGAGGCGCGGGTTATTATTTGGACGCTTTTTAAGAAGTAAACACTTGATTTCCATTCCGTGGCTAGACAAATTGAATGTTAGGAAGATTTTTTTTAAAGAAAGTTTTATTAATCGGTTGTTTATTCCATCACGTCTCAATACCAATTATAGATATACTCATATATATATTGATTAAGAAATGTGTTAGGTATGAGAAAAGTGTTGATTATCATATTACAAAATTTTTAATGTGAGTGATTAAAAAATCATGATGTATTTATTTTATCGTTAGAAAAAAGTCTAATGGAGAAGGACACCTGTACCAACCTTTAGGTAGGATGGAAGGGAACGCAAGAAAGGGCAAGGATTTTTGAAGTTTTTATAGTAAAACATTTTTGGACAAAATAAATCAAGTATTGCTCTAGTAAAAATATAGAGTCTAATTCTATTCGCATGGTAATAACAGTTGTTGAATATCTGTCATGAGCTTAGCGGTATTAGATGACAAACTTTTAAAATGAAGAGAAAAAGTTTTCATTAAATTCCAGACTATCCTTGACAGGTATTCAAGAAATTGTGAAGAATTGTAAAGAAAATTAAATTCTATGTAAGTGCTGGAGAACTATTTTATTTATTTAGTAAAAAATAAAGTTTTGCTATAAAAACTGCAAAAACAGAGGGTTTTTCTCACATTCCCTGCCATCCCACCATAGGTCAACACAATCCGGGGTGCCCTGCTGGTCCAGGGGGGGTAAGGTGTCGGACTTCTGTGCTGGGGTCTGGGGTTCAATCCTCGGTTCCAGCACAGATTTATCTGATTGCCAAACCCTTCCTTCACCTCTGACAAGACGTGTATTAATCACATCTTGTGAATGTGAGGAATGCCAGGCCTCCACCGTGGTTCGGATTCCACGTTAAACTGTAGGTCCTCCATTTCATCTCACAATCACCCTACCATTACATATTAGCGTAAGTGCGTACAACCCGAACGGGTAGTAAGACGCGGTGCTAATAATAATAATAATAATAATAATAATAATAATAATAATAACACAATCCAAACAATAATTATTTAAAAAATAAGTATTAGGCCTAGAGTGTTAAAGATAGTTATTAAATCTATTACTAATCCAATGTAATCTGATATTCCTTTCAACATTTAATTTTAAAAAATATTTATTTTTAACCGAAGTTACCAACAAAATGTTTTTTTCCGAATAATTTGCAAATAACTCCCTCCCCATCAGCCCCGCCTATTCTCCCGGGATCCCGAGGGTCTCTCGGTGGTCTTTCATCGACAAAACTTGGAGAAACACTAGTATATTTGATAGATTTACTATCTTCTGAGCTAATATAAGGTGTAGAACATAACTTAAGTGGGCAGAGATTAGGGAACAAGGTAAACTCGTTAGTAACACTTCGCAACCCGCATCGGTTGACAGACGAGTTAAACCGTCAACCTCTTTTTATCTGGTTTGCCCGTGATGGGGAGGCCGGATATACTGAAAGGGATTTCCTTCCATTTATCTCCCACTCTTCCTCCACGCAAATCTTGGAATAATTCCTCTAAATTATGCCACCATTATCCCATTAGTCCAATTATACGGATTGCCCGTATAAGTATGAAGAAGTGGTATACAATATAAATGGGACAACTTAGTCGTACAAACTTTCTAATATAATGAATTAAAGGTTGTAATAATTTTTTAATAAGTTTGTAGCCCACCCATTAATTATTTTAATTTGTAAAAATAACGTTATAATATAATTTACCATGAGAAAATATTCCCAGATACCCATTTTCAAAATATTTCAAATTTTCTAAAATCTGCTTTAAGTAGGCTAACCTCCCATTAAAAAATTAATTCATTTTAAGAAAATCAATAAACATTATTTATTATCATGTTAAATCGTCTCCAATTAACAATTATGAACAAAATCATTAAAGATATTTTGAAAAAAATTTAATTTGTCAAAAAATCCGTCTTCACTAATCTATTATTATATGATTTAAAAAGTTAAACAAGATGTATAATTATTTATCAGTGAAAACTTAACAGATACCTATTTTGAACCAAATAGCAAGAGCCATTTTTATAAATATTTAAATTTAAAAAATGGTGGGTTATCTGTTAAACAGCCCTCAAACGAATTTCCCCAAAAAAACAAATATTCAATTTTGTCTGTTGTGTCAAAAATTCCCAAGAAATAAATTTTTAACAAAATCACTTAAGCGATTTTTTAAAATCCCTTATAAGTAAAATTCTCTTGATGAACTTTAACCAAAATACAATTGTACAGTGTTATCTTTCAGGAAAAGCACTCCCTAGATATAAATTTTAAACAAAATCATTAGTCAAATTTGAATTAAAAGAGACAGGCAGACAAACATGGGGACAGACAAAATAATGGTAAAATCCACTTTTTACTTTCTCGCTATCTTACAGGTAGATAAAGTATTGTAATCGTCAAAAAATCGAACTAGACGTTTTGATGATTATCAACGTTTAATGAACCCCGCGAATCCAAAATTGTGGTTTTTGAAACTCTGTCTGTACCTCCGACTAGAGCCTAAATTATTTTACAGATTGGCCTAAAACTTGGTATTTAGGGTTTTCATAGGGTTGCCCCAAGGGATTTTTGGAATTGGATATCTAACCCTAAAATTAAGGGTAGTTTACTGAAGGGTAAAGAAAGAAAAATTCGATTTTCTCAAAATTGGCTCTAACGATTTTGATTAAATTTCATTTCAAAACATTTCTAAATATTCCAAACAAAATTGATACTCTCAATATTTTGGCAAAATAATTTTAAGGGGTCCAGTCTGATGCGTAAATTCTCTCTTTTTTTTTTACATATCTCCGAAACCATTTGCGATAGGAAATTACTTATCAACACAAATATATAGATTTATTTATAATACACATATTTTACTCGAAACATATTTTTATAAAACCAATAAATTTCAAGTTATACTCTAATATATATTTTTTAACTTTTCGAACAATAAAGGTTAAGTATTAAAAATTAAAAAACATTAAAAAAAATATAACCTGAAATATTGATGGATGTTGACGTCTCATGACTTCCCGAACCTTAAAAAGTGGTCTTTGCAATGCCGTCTGTCTGTGTGTCTGTTTAAACTTAAAATTAAGAGAAGTTAAATAAAGGGCGAAAAGAGAAAAAGTAGATTTTCTCAAAAACGGTTCTAACGATTTTGATTAAAATTCGTATCTAGTCGTTGATTAAAATCACAAATAAATTGACTATTTTCATTTTCCCGTGAAAATGACTTTAAGGGTACTTTACAGAAGCTGAAATTTCCTTAGATCTGCAACTATTTTAGATACTAAATAACTTAACAATGCAAAATTTTAGAACTATTAAAAATACAAACTTTTAAATAGAATATATTTTTATAAAACCGACAGTTTCTTAGATATTGGCAAATATACGAGTATTTTGTGAGCTTTAGTTGTTAAGATATAATACTTGAAATTTAACGCAATAATTCTCAAATTTCATAGAGTAATTAAATATAAGTAAGTCTCTCAAAAAGTTTGTTATTTTTACTTTAACCTCTTAGAATAAATATTTGTACAACAATGATACATCTCCATTTTAGACTCGATAGGTTTTATTGGTCAAAATTTATAAATGAGGAATTTAATAGCAATGCGATGACCTGAAGATGTGCAACACCTAATAAAATGTCGAAAATTTTAAACGGAAGTTGAAACTTGGATACGAAGTGTTGACCCTTGTGGACCCAATATCGGTCTTTTTTATTGGTCCAGACATACAAATGAGGATATTTATTTTATAAAAATAAAATTATAAAATTTAAAACTGGGACTAAAAAAATGTATTACATAAGTATAGTCAATTTATGCTTGGGGTTGCTAGTTTTTTTCCCTCCATGGGGAAATTTGAAAATTTAAGTACTTTAAAATGCAAATGCATCAAAAGAAATACAATAATATTTAAAATTTATAAAAATGGTCATAATTCTGTAATTATTATGACTATTTAGTTTTTATGAACCCATTTTAATTTATGCATACTGCTAAAATATACAAATATGCAAGCTTCAAGAAATTGTATTTTGGAAATTTGATTTATAAAATTATTTTATGAGATGAATCTGAAAATTCAAATAAGCAACTTGCACTAATTCTTAACTCACAAAATCCCCTTTGAACTAATTCACTTTAGTCTTATGTTAATTTTCCTTGTCTTCATAGAATGTTCATTGAGGATTCATCCTCCCCATGTGGAAAGATTATAGCTGGTGCAAATCCGGCATTCCCAGATCTGGCCAATTCCAATTATGGGCTAGATCTGATATTTTTACACATGGGTCCGTAACTGACACCTCTGGATGTATGTACATGAAGTTGATTAAGTCTGTCTTCNGTTTATTAAGGTTGTTTTTATTTTTAGAGTTTCCCAAGAAAGGACTCAAACGGGTTAGGGGGGAGAAAAAAAGAGGGGGGTAGGGATATTTGGGGGGGGGGGGGTCTTCAACCCTGACCCCCTACTATTCTGGCTGAGTCAGTACATTTAACATATATTATGAGTTTTGAGTAAATATCTCCGTTTTTAAACAATAGAGCGAGAAAGTCCGTGCGGAGTTCCGTAACATTTATTTGGGTTAGGACACACATAAAACGTAAAGATTTGTCATAATGTTAAAGTCAAAAATTTTCACATTTACGATACATTTCTTGCTATGATAAAGTAAAAAAAAGTATTAAAGTATTATAATAGTCACGATAACGTAAACTACTCGGATCTGGGATTTTGTTCAGTGACTGTACCAAATTTGCTATTTTGTTTTAGCGTTTATACGCATATTATGTATCGATTACGTTAATGTTATTAGGAATGATGAAGGTTGAATTTAGAGAAAATGTACCCATATTTGCTGTGAAATAGAGTGAGAAACCAATCAGAATAAAACCACCCTAGGTACACCTGACTGGGATTCGAACCACAATCTTCCCGTCATCGACTGTCCAACGTGTTTTGAGAGTAACTTCATATACCTTTCGTCCACCGATTCGAGTAATTTGTTAGTTAATACATCGATTTGTAAAGTTATTACTACTAAGCCACTTCAGTGGTCAAATGGTCTAAGGCACTACTCTCACAGTAGACTATAGTGCCGATGACGGGGAGATCTAGGTTCGAATCACGGGCGGGTGTAGGCCTACTGAGGATGGTTTTCCAAAATTGTTTTAAACTCTATTTCCCCACGCAAATGCTTATACACTTCCTTTAAATATAACCTTCCTAATCCCTAAAACATTGGTGTAGTTAATAGACCTACATAAGCGTATAACCCGAATTAATAGTAAGACGCAGTGCTAAAAAAAAAGAGAGTAATTAATAAGTTGCATTTAAGTTTTCGCTTGTCTCATTTATCAGTTATCATATTCAAACTAATTTTCTAAATAAAAGAAAATTTTACTTTAAATATGTTAGGAATTATTGAAATAATTTGATATTTGTGTTGTGGAGTGTTGCAGTCATGTTCTCCGTCACTTTGTCCCCATTTAACCAAGCACTATATTCTGTTCTACAAACTTCACACGAGAATATATTTCCATTGATGCCAGACAAATGAATGTTCTACTGAGTGATGAGAATAATAATCAACTAACTCTGCTTATCCAGCCAAAACTCCACGATACGACTTTTCTATATTAGCTGGAAATCCCATACTCTATGGAAACGTTCTAAAACTATATCAATGTATATATATATTTTAAAAAAAATTGCGTAGGGGCCTATCAGGAATTCAATTTATCCGTATCCTATTTCCAAGAGCATGGATACAGGAAATGGGTGGACTAGTAGCTAATGCCTAACAAGTATATAGTTGTTAACCAGAATCAGTTAACCCCGTGCCTATGTTTTTTACTAGTCCATTCCACGAGGTATAATGGTTTTCTAGACACCTGCTTCGAAAAGAGCCCTCTCCTTTACCCCCTCCCCCTATTCACCAATTGCCCCCATCAACAGAAGCGAGCCTAGCCTCTTTTATATCGATTCAAAAAACACGTAACCATGATCCGGGTAAAAGGGTGCAAGTCCTGAAATCACGAAACAACCGCGTCTTAAGGTGGCCGCCTCGGTAAGTGAGAAATTGCCACGCAGAAGTTAAGTTTTAAAGCAATATTTAATTCTATGACTCATTATTTTAAAATATGGCTCACGCCGAAATAAAGTAGAAAGATTTCTACAGGGCTCTTTTTCCTTAACAGCCTTATAGTTTTGAGTTTTATTAATATAAACAAATGTGTGAAACTGTGACATTAAATCTTTTTCCACGAATTTTTTTTTAAATTATATTTTCGGAGCTATGAGACTAGGCTTGATAAACAAAAAGGGCTCTAGATTTAGCCTTCCTCTATCAAACACAATCATTTTTTGACGGCTCACAACAGACAAGTTAAGATATTTGAGAACTAACAAAGAGCTTTCCTATTTATTTTGGGATAAGAAGTTTTGTTGTTTTCTTTCCCCTATCCCTTATTGACATTACAAAGGGTGTTTGTAACTGAAGGGTTAAAGGAAGTATAAGCTCAGACAAAATAGAAAGGTATTTCCAGAAAACCACACAGATCCATTGTGTTTTAAGCTGTGTGCGATACATATTTTCTCCCCGAGAGAGACGGCCGCCTTAATATTCATACCGGAGCTATCCACAAACTACACAAATGAGTTAGGGATGAGATAGAGGAAAATGCAACCGCATTTGCACTGAGGAAGGGTGGGAAACCATCCAAGATGAAAACAACCTCAATATACCCCTGTCTGGAATTCCAACCCTGACATCCCCATCGAAGTCAAACTTAATTTGATGTGACTGACGCATTTGCCTACATGTGGTGTTTTATTAACATCCTCATCTTGCCTTTGTACGGTTTATTTCAAAATATATGAACGTTATGTAAATAACGTCTGCAAGCAGTGTCGTGTCGTGGCTTGTAACCAGATTAAGCAGAGTTAGTCTAAATTATAGCTGTAATATGTTCTCATCATTCAGTGGGAACACTCGGTCAGGTATCAAAGGAAATACATTCCCACTCACTTCGGTGGCCGCATGGTCTAAGGTGCTACTCTTGCAGTAAACTAGACCGGTGATGATGGGGAGATCGAAGTTCGAACCTCAGACGGGTATCCTGAGGGTGGTTTTTCCACAATGGTTTTCTCCTCTCCCTCCACGCAAATGCGGGTACACTTCCTTTAAACATAAACTTCCTAATCCCTAAAACCATTAGCGTAATTAATACATAAGCGTATAGACCGAACGGGTAGTAAGACGTGTTGCTAAAAAAAACAATCCTATGTTTAGTGTGTAGAGCAGAGCCTATGTATGACTGGTCAAATGGGGGGTAGAGTGGGGAGAAACATATCACAAAAAAAAGTTTAGCAAACTCTGCTTACTCTGGCAACACTCCACGACGAGCCACGGCCTTGTTTACGTTTGTCTGGTTTACCCGTTGATGAGTTGATAGGGGCCTGGCCTTCAAAGGAAATTGCTGCTCAAATTGCGCAGGGTTTAATTTGAAGAACGTAAGCGGTTAATGTATTCCAGTTTTAATGTCTGTACTCTCTTTGCGACGCTATTATATGCTATTAAAGGGTGTTTTAGTCACATTTCCATGACGGTAGATTGGCTGCCAGACTGTGTCATGGTACGTATTGTAAGAGACTCCCCGTTACAAACAAGCAGTCTTTTGTTTAGACCGGGGGTTGGCAATATATGGTCTACCGCGATCGACCTCCTGTCGAACTCACGGCAATCCTACAGTCGATCACATGCATGGTCGATCATGGAGTCTTCTAATCTCGCAAATTACATCAAGTTCCTTCAAATTATTATTATTATTATTATTATTATCATCATCACCACGTCTTACTACCCGTTCGGGCTATACGAACATACTCTAATGTGTAATGGTAGGGTGATTGTGAGATGAAATGGAGGACTTAGCGTATAATGTGGGATCCAAGCCACGGTGAAGGCCTGGCATTCCACACATTCACAAGTTGTGATTAATACACGTCTTGTCAGAGGTGAAGGAAGGGTTTGGTAATCAGATAAATCCGTGCCGGGACCGAGGATTGAATCCCGGACCCCAGCACAGAAGTCCGACACCTTACACCTAGACCACCAGCTCACGAAAATAACCTCGATCGTTGATTATCGGTAATGTAATAAGGACGTTAAATAGTTTACTACGATGATATAAGGCCTACCAGCTTCGATGGCCCCATGATTTAAGACGTCACTCTCGTGTTAAACTATACTGCCGATGACAAGGAGATCGGATCTAGAATCCCGGTCAGGTGGTTTTTCACACGCTCCCTTCAAGCAAATGTGGGTAAACTTACTCTAAATTCAACCTTCCTTATGCCTTGTTAATTAGTGTAGTTAGTAGCCATACATATGCGTATAACCTATACAGTTAGTAAGACGTGGTGCTAAATAAAATGATAAATATAATTTTATTTATTCTATTTTTTTTCTAGTTGGGTGGAATTTGATGAATGTGTATTTTAAGGAATAAAATATAAATATGAGATGTAATGACAAAAAAAAAGAAGCAAATTGTAGAGTATATAAACAATGGAGGATCACAGGTTCGATCTTTAATATGTCTTATACATCAAGTCTTGTGATCTGGAGCTGTCCATTTTGCTAGATATTATTCGATAGCTATAAAATAATAATAATAATAATAATAATAGTACCCATTCACTCTGGTTTTTAGCGCCGCGTCTTATTACCCGTTCTGGCTACACGCGCAAGTGGGGGTGGAATGGCCATTGGTTACCATAAATTCAACTAGAAGGAATTGTAAACTGGTGGATTGGGCAACTCATAGTAGAATATTAATCTTAAATAAATACAATCAATCACCAGCAGACTTCAGTTTAGTATAAGTAATCCAGCTGAACATTAGCTACTCAGTTCTTTATGTCCGAGATAAAATCAATTCTTAGTGAGAGTAAGAGAAAGGTTAGGTTAGTTTAAGTTATGTTAGCGTTTCCCAATCCACCTTGTGAGGGAAATTTTGATGGTATCTTTGGGTCAAACTCAGTGCCCAATCCACCTTCAGCCCACACGCATATGTTACTTATTACCATAATGTGTTGGATATTATGAGGAAGGTTGAATTTATAGGAAGTGTACCCGCATATTTGGGGAGGGAAAGTGAAAAACCATTTAGGAAAAGCAATCCTCATTATACCTTACCAGAATTCGAACCCTTATCTACCCGTCTTCGGTAGTACAGTATATTTCGAGATGGACGCATTAGACCATACGGCAACCGAAACAGGTCATTCTAATATTAGACTGGATTGAAAGTAGTGGGGTAAGGTGGACGTACCGAGTTTCATTTCCCAATTGGGGGTACTGAGAGTTGATTTTTCTATATCGTTTTTCAGTGTCTCTACTCGAAATTACGGCTTCATAACCGTAAAATTTCGCATTCATTGACCCTATCCCATTAGTATGATCTATTCGTGTAACCCGAACGGCTTTCAAAATGTTATGAAAAAAATAAAAAAACACTAATAAAGTGGTAAAATGTTATCATTTTTTGAACCCAATAAAATATTTCTGAATTTTAGAAAACTCTTTTCCTATAAAAATCTTAGTATACGTTTAATACATTAATACAAAAATTACAAATTTTTTGTTAAAAGTATACAAGTTAAAAACTTTTAACAAAAAGCCTCTATAACCTCTTTTTAAAAGTCCACAAACTTGCTCTAACAACAGCTAAAACTACACATATAATAAAAGCGTTAGGTTAAGATATAAATAACAGCCTCCAGCGGTTAGGTTTTATCTCGGCCTACATTTTTTTTATATCATACTTTCAACCTGATTTCCTGATATGTCTACAAAGATAATCAGTCCAGTTTTTTTTCCTTCCTTTCCTCTCACGAATTAAACAAAGGGAAAGGTGTGTTTGGATTCTACCATTTTCTTTTCCTCGGCGGTAAGTTGAGAAGGACAATTTTTAAATTATATAGTAAAAGGAAATAATTTTGATTTGGAGGTGTTGTTTGGAAATAGATACCGGTCATGAAGGACTAATAGTTTGACGAAGAAAAAATATAAAATTACAGCCGTCACGAGATGAAAAGTACTAAGGTATTAGAGAAAGTTTTTTTCACACTTTTAACTAGTTTATATATTGTGATAGTTCTAAAATCAGTCTGTAGCATATTCAAAGGACCTACAAATTATATTAATCTATAACAGCCATATTACATACCAAACAATCAAACCTAGAAATAGCAATTTAGTGAGGGTGTGGGATGAAGATCACTTTTTAAATTTGAAGGGAAATTTTAAACACGTAAAGCAAAGCTGAAACAGAAGTCGAAGATAATGTTTTGGATGTTAGTCACATTACACAACTGTTAAGGCACCCGCCTCGGCCAGCATGAAAGTATCAATAGCTGTCAGGCCAAACGGCTTAAAATACAATGGTCTGTCTCATTTTATGGAACTGCTTCTCTACTCTGTCTGATCTCATACTCCCTTTCACTCTTCACATACAATCACACTTTGTAATATCAATAAAAAAGAGGGGAAAGAACAAAATGAAATTTCTTATTTCGAGGTAAAGAGGAAAGCTCACTGCTAGCTCTCAAATATCTTAACATTGTCTGTTGTGAGCCTAAAAAAAATTACTGTATTTGTTAGAGGAAGGCTGAATTTAGTGCCTTTTTTAAAAATCAAGACTAGTCTCATAGCACCACAAATATAAGTAAAGATTCGTTGAAAATGAGCAAATGTTACATTTTCACACGTTTATTTATATTAATAGCTTTAGGAATTTTAAGGAAAAAGAACTCTTTCCAACTTTTTTTTTAGCGTGAGCCATATTTTGAAACAAGCCATCGTATAATTAAATATGGCGTTAGACCTGAACGTCTGGGTTGCAATTTCTCGCTTACCGAGGGTAAAAAGAAAGAAAAAAAATACCAAAATTGTTTTTAAGAATTTTCACAAAAATTTGTTATTATTATTATTATTAGCACCGCGTCTTACTACCCGTTTGGGTTATACGCACTTACGCTAATGTGAAATGGTAGGGTGATTGTGAGATGAAATGAAGGACCTACAGTTTAACGTGGAATCCGAACCACGGTGGAGGCCTGGCATTCCTCACATTCACAAGATGTCTTGTCAGAGGTGAAGGAAGGGTTTGGTAATCAGATAAATCTTTGCCGCGACCGAGGATTGAACCCCGGCCGCCAGCATAGAAGTCTGACATCTTACCCCTAGACCGCCAGGTCACCGAAAATTTGTTATTTATCCATAAATTAACATTACAAAAAATTAATTTAACTTAATAAAAGAAGATATTTCATATTTTGATTATATATATTAAAGTTGTTGATATACTAAATAAGGTATCATTGAAAAGTTGACTATTAAAGGTAAATAATTTTATTTGAAATGTTTAGGCTATTTATAAACTCAATATTGTCTGATCTATGAACAAACATTTTTAAATGGATGTTTTTGAATGGGGAGCTAAAAATTTACAGAACTAATACAGTCCAAGTAATTAGGAAATAAGTTTTTAAATCAGCAAATCCAAACGGGGAGCTGCTTTCTCAAATATTACAAAACTAATAATAAGAATAATCTACTTCTTGGTAATATTGAAAATTGTAGCTTTGTTTAAGCTACTAGAAAATCATAAAAATGAACGAAAACCAAACCAAAGACTATCGAAAAGAGGGTGAAATTGTTATATCGATTAAATAGTTAAAAATTGAGAGCAAAGCTAGCGCATGGTTAGTGGTTACAGTGCCCTTAAAATAAACATCTGCTGACAGAATGATGTGAACCGTAATATTTCTGTTACAGTGTCTATTATTTCATTTGTACTGTTTTGTGAAAAGTGATGATTTTTCCCATTATGTTTATGTAACAATATCTATTATTTCATTTCACTTATTGACTGAGCTATAAGTAAATGTTTCCACTTTTAGGTAAGGGAGGGAGAAAATCTGTTCGGTGCACCGCAACATTTATTTATTTCGTGTTCCGTATGTTACTACCCGTCCTGGATAACCAAATAGCCTATTTACACGTAAATGGGTATGAATTAAAAAGGTAGAATTGCAATGTAAATTACTCGCATTTCCTTGAAGGGTGAGTGAAAATTTTTCATTATATAAAATAGATCAGTACTTCCTCACTAGGAATCAAATCTTGACCTCTTGACCTCATTGACAAACTCACACAATAAAATAATGACGTATTTGTCCACGTTCCCGCCCAGTGCGTCTCCTGATTAAGTTAATGATATATTTACATTGATTTGATAGTAAGTGTTACCGTCTCTGTGACCTAGTGGTCAGAACTCCTAGCTACCGATCCAGAGGTCACGCCTTCGATCCCCGGTGCCTCCAAATTTTTCTGTGATGCATTGGGTCGACTCAGCCTCGTGAGGACAAGTGAGGAGCTTCTTGAAGGAAAAAGTAGCAGCTACGGTCTAGAAAACTGAGATCAATGGCCTGAGTGCTCGTTGTGCTGACCACATGACCCCCTATAGCCACAGAAGTTGGCACTATCTTTACCAACTTATGACGGCCGCTCGGTCAGTATAGCTCAATTTCGGGCCGACGTCATGGAGTTTTTTTTCGATAGTGAAAGTACAACTTTAAAAAACAGTTAGCAAGAAATGTTTGACATAAATTTCCTTACGACTATGTATGATTTTTAATAGGTCTATAATAATTGGATTGGTATGAATTTGACATGAACATTCAGGATCTTAAATTTTAATAAACATGGCCACTGGTAGCTGATAGTCTAAAATAAGTCTGACACTTATCTTTAGTTATCTCTAATTGATTTGAATTTTAATGGATCAGAGCTATGTAGGAAAATTAATATTTTCAAATAATTTGATATTAATGCTCATCGTTTGCTAATATTTTGATATGCCCGAGCAAAAAAATTATACATCTTCATAAAGCTTAAATTAATTAAATTAGTGTAGGTTTTAAATGCAATGCTGATTTATAAATATCTGCATACACTTTTTACTTACTACTTATTTCTTACTTCTTATTTCTCCCGTTCGGGCTGTGTGCGTATTTAGCTAATGTAATAGGTTTAAATTGCTAAGCTATTATATTTTTTAGTTACAGTCATGGCCGCAGTTAAGTATCATATTCTTTAAATTGAAAAATGACATCTAAACACGAGAATTATACCTGGGACGTTTAGTTTAGTATACCAATGTTCTAACTAAGTTATAGGTTCCCGGTTTCAATTCCCATGTCCAGGTGTCATTTTTCAATTTAAGGAATATAATTTAATAGGGGTGAGAAATATATAATTATAGTCACTTAAGAAAATAGCCGTCTGGATGTTTTGTTTTTATGTGGAAGTGGTGTCAATACTTCAATTAAAAATGTTTCATAAATGAGAAAATTTTTCCATTCTCTTCATAAATTATGGGGGCGAACCAGACAAAATGAGGAAGGAAGGCGGTTGATTATGTCATATACACCGTATTCTGCTGTGTTCATGTGCTTGTGCTTACAAAAAATATATTTTTTAATTCGAAACTAAAATTGTATGCCTTTTTATCTAGGTTATATAACTTAATTATTTTGATGGTCAGTTCTAGATGATAAAAGGGATTATGATACTTTTGAATTCATCATTTCATGCACTATATTATATCTTGTTGCAACAACAGCGAGATAAAAGTTGTTGGGTTAATTTATCTTCTTCTTCTATAAATACAGGATTATCTGGTGGTTTAGGGGTAAACTGCTAGACATCTGTTCTGTGTGGATGGGGTTCAATCCTCGGTCCCGGCACAGATTTAATTGACTGCCAAACCCTTCCTTCACCTCTGACAAGACGTGTATTAATCCCAACTTGTGAATGTGGAGAATGCCAGGCCTCCACCGTGGTTTGGATCCCACGTTAAGCTGTAGGCCCTCCATTTCATCTCACAATCACCCTACCATTACACATTAGCTTATGTGCGTATCGTCCGAACGGGTAGTAAGACGTGGTGCTAATAATAATATTAATAATAATAATAATTCCTCAAAATACAAAATAAATATTTATTTTTAATTAATGAAATGATAGCATAAATATCATAGCTTATAATTACATTAAATGAATAAATAAACATTTTAAAATTATTTTTAACATTCTAAACCTTATAATTCTCTACATAATTATTAAGATATTTTGACTTAGGGGACTTAAGGTAGTCTTCCTTGTCTATGTGACTTATGTCTAGAAAGAGAATAAATATATAGCATAATATACATGCCTCAAATTTAATCTTTTGCATTTCGAATTTTTGTTTTATATATAATCAAAATTATGTAATTCATTATTATTACTAAATTTCCCGGGATGCTACGGACCACTTGATAGGCCGTCACGGACTACACTTTAAGAAACACTGGTTTAGATATTACTCAGTTAACGACCCACAGGTAATCGAAGTATTCATCATTCACACACAGAGCTTATCCTAGGATTCGTTGGCAAGTATCGGCCTTAAGTTATCAGTAGGTCTACATTCCGAAAAACTCTCCGTGTGTGGAGTAGTGGGCCTCTCGTGGAGAAAAATATTCTCGTTGTTGATAATTACACACACAAAAAAAGAAAGAGAGAAAAATGGGTTTTTGGGGTTAAAGAGTGGTTACAAAAAATTAATACCTTGTCAAATATGATACTTATAAGGGAACCTTGATTATCAAACAATGAATATTTTAAAAACTATTTACGTATGAGCGAGGAATAATTTCTAATTTTGCTAAATTTAGTAGAATCGTTAGTAAGGAAACAAAACACAATAATAGGAAGTAATATTAGTGCCGAAGAAAGATTGATTGCTATTTTAAGGATTTTAGCAACAAGATGAAGTTTGGAAGATCAGATCCGAATTGCACCAAATAATTGACCATCTTTCTTTTCCGCCTAAGGTCTCTATTCGCGTAGCACTTATCTTTAATTATCCATAAATACAGATGTAATTGATTGATATATATATGCATTTCCTTAAAAATTCTGGGTTTCGTTAACTAACTGAGAAAAAGTACTACACACATGTGGTTTTAACCCTCAAACAAAAACTTGGCGCATCATCAGCGTTCTCGATAAACCTCTGCTACGAACCTCTGCTTCAAACAACACACACAAGAAGTTTTCAGTTTCGACGAATGGCCGGTAGGTCGTAACTTCTCTAATAACTGCGAGTGAGTGATGATTAATAGCTTTCAGTCCGTGGAGCTTAAGGCTTTCAGTCCATGGAGCTTAAGGCCTCTTCGATAACTGCAAGTGAGTGGGCACATTTATTTTGAAATATAATTTTAAATATGTGTTTTGGCTAGGAATTTGTAGAGTAAAGAACATACATGAATAAACTTTGGTGTAAGAAAGATTTTAATTTTTAATATTACCTATTAATAAAAGAAGACAATAATCCTACATTTTCAGTTGGTAGCACGTCTGTATATTATCCTAAAGGTTCCATGTTCGATTCCCAGCATGGCCGAAAAATATCATTGGTGAAATATGGTTTCACCCTTAGACCCTGTGTCCACCCTAGTCTTTAAGTTTGATTATAATCAATCATATGAAGCTACAACAAGCCTAGCAAGCTGATAGTGGGAAAAAAATGACTTGAATAAAAAAGTGACCCAGGCCTTAGGCTGAAATAGAAATGGATGAAAAAAGTCTGGATTTGTTAAAATTATTTGAAGTGCTAATATGGTTGATATGACTTATTAGTTTCTGAAATTTAGAAAAAATAAGCCTGTCATCTAAATTTGACGACAAAATCTAATCCAGAATTGGTGGACATGGAGACAGAGACGTTAGTCTCTTCTTGTCTGGTTGGCCGTTGGCGAGGAGACTACTACTAGAATTCCGGTCAGCTGTTCCACTCTTCCTCCACGCAAATTCTGGTTCACTTCCTTTAAATTCAACCTTCCTCATCCCTAACTTATTAGCGTAAATAGTACATGTGCGTACAACCTGAACAGGTAAAAATATCATAACTAGAATAAAATATTATCAAGTAAAAAGATACAATTTCTATAAAACACTCTGGTGAAGATTTATAAGCAGTTTTAATAATATCAATTTCTCAATTTACACCTGAGATTAAGGAAATAATTAACGATATTGAAAAAAAATCGCATATATATATTATTTAGTTCAGTTTTATTGAAGTATAACTTACTTATTTTTATACAGTTTCCTCCTTTTTTTTATCTTGAATATGTAATTTTGTTTTATAACAAATGGCTTCCATCGGAAAAATTGTATTCTTACTTGGAGCACCATTCTTATATTTAAATTCTTAGTGCAGGTCTTCAGCCCAAAGATTAGTCCAGGTCTGCACTAGATGAATTAAAAGCATTGACTGGATGTTTTAAGTTTGCATTGCAAAGCATCACGGGTCAATATCTGTGAATTAATGTGCCACTAAAGCAGATTCTCTTTTGAATTATTGGTGAACGTGTGAATCAAGTTTAATTTATTGGATCTAATCGCTGATCTAACTCTGCAAACATTTTATTCAAAATGTAACATGTCATAAGCATCTCAATGATATAACAGGCTCAATCTATTCATACTTTTTCCTTAAAGAGAAGCGGAACAAAGATCTTTTATTATCCGTCCCTCTTTTCATACTTTCTTAAAACATTTCTCATGTTTCCAATTCATTATAAAACTTTTTCTTAAGAAAAAAACGAAGAGAGATGTGTAAGTAAAATCCGTATTGTAATAATCTTCTTGACATTTATTTTTTATAACCCTCTCCCTAACCCCCTCCGAAAAAAGACGCCTTTCTTTTTTGCGTAACGTGATGAGAAAACTGAGGACCGAATCAATGGGAAAATAATAGAAGAGTTTTTTTTTAAAAAAGAAGGTTAAATTGATTATTCCGTTGTGCATAAGAATTCTCTTAAGTTATTAAGTCATTACGTGATTTATGAGATTTAGAAGCACTTGAAAAAGATGACGTAGGTTTTCTTTTTTATAATAACTTATGATGCGTTCATTCATTGGGGAATTTTTACACCAAAGAGACAAAAATATGTCTTCATTAAAACTACATTTATTAAATTATTGTGTAACGATGAAAATTAAAAGACAGTAGATAGAACTATCAGAATAAAAATGATTTGTGTATTTACAATCTTAATTAATATAAACAATATATCGTCTAGTCTGGATTGTCTGGATTCGAATCCCGGCTTCATGTATTGAGAGCTGTGTCTCCTAAATGGTTTCTCCCTCCACGCATATACGGCTAATATTCCTCTACATTCTACCTCCATCCTTATCCTATTAGTGTAGTGAGCTAATATTGCTGGTAAGTACACTAGAAATTATATAGTACCTAGAATGGACTGCTAGAATCTAACCCTGGCTTCCCAGTAAAAAGTAAATCCTCATCCCTCTGTAAAACATTAATTGTCAAGATTCCAAACCCGATAACGTAATTGGCAGGCCAATTTTTTACGATATTGACGCCTTAGACTATTCAATCACCAAAATGGGTCGTAGATTAATTTGAATTTATTTAAAACGTTATAATTTAAACTATTATTAAACCTGAAATCGGAATAAAAAGCGTTTTATATTGGAAGAAAGACAACTATAGTAATTTAAGGTGGGGTGCTAGTGTGCGTTAGTTTAAGGCAGTATTTTCGAAGTTTTTATAGCATAAACATTTTTTGGCCAACATAAATCAAATATTTTTTCTATAGAACCATAAAGTTTAATTTTCTGCACATGTTAATCTCAACAGTTGTTGAATATCTGTCATAAGCATAGTGGCATTTGGTAACAAACTTTTTAAATAAATAGAAAAGTCATAACATTCCAAAACACCCTTGACAGATATTCAAGAACTGTTAAGAGATTAACACGTGAAGAAAACTAAACTTTATGTTTCTATAGAAGAAATGTTTGATTTATTTTGGCCAACAAATGTTTATGCTATAAAAACTTCGAAAATACTGCCCTAAACTCACGCTCACTAGCCCCCCAACTTAAGCTAATACTTTTCTTTATTTTTTGGAAGATACGTCCAAACTTTATTTTGTGTTTTTTTAACGGGCAGTTTCCAAACAGCCTGCTATTAGAAACAGGACTTATAAACTAACTTAATTCTTAAACGGACACATCATCCAGTCTCCCAACCATTGATATATTTCTGTGAAAAGAAATTTCTCAATTTCCCCACTGATAATTTATTTTTTCCTATGCTGGGAATCGAGCCCGGAACCCTATAGTTTGATAAGAGGTCAAGCTACCGACTGAACTAAGGGTGGAGGTAAGAAACTGGAAGGAAATATAACACTTTAAAACAAAGCCACGAAGGGAAAACCAAAGTAGAAAACAAGAGGGGAAAAACCTTGAAAACAAAAATATTTAAAACATAAAAATATAAGTGAATACAAATTTACGGAACCATATCGACCCTAAGATGAGGTGGAAAGGAAGGGGAGATGAGGGAAATAGGCCTAATTATGCGATTTTTATATTTAAAAAAATTTTTGCTCAAAAGAATTCAAATACTGCTCCGGTAAAAAAATGAGCTTAATTTTCTACACATGATGGTATCAACTGTTCTTGAACATCTGTCAAGGGTGTCCTGAAATTTAATGACAACTTTTTCTCTTTATTTAAAAAAAAGTCTCATCTAATCTCACTATGCTCATGACAGATATTCAACAGCTGTTGATATCATCATATTGTGAAGAAAATCAAAATTCATGTTTCTACTGGAACAATATTTTATTTATTTTAGCCAAAAAAAGTTTTGCTATTAAAATTGAATAAACACTGCCCTTAAATTGTATCTCTACACCCCCACCTTAAAACAAAACCACAAAGGGGAAAATAAAGAAGAGAGAGAAAACATGAAAAAGAAAATTATTTTAAAATATAAAAATGTAAGTGAATACAAATTTACAGACCCGCGCATACATCGACCTCTAACCGCAGATCAATGCGCGTGACAATATCCGACGATGAAAGGTATATCGGTGGTTTTCTTGAGCCGCAAGTTAACCAGGTGTGTGTGTGTGTGTGTGTGTTTTGACTTTCTGAAAGAAAGGTAAAAAAAAAAAAAATGCCAAGCAGAGACTGACGGAGCTCATGGAACAGTCCGTTTCCAATAAGACGGAAGACGGGCGGACTCTTTTGAGGAAGGCGTGTGAAGGTGGTCGCGCGGCTTATTGGAGAGTTTGAAGCGGTCCGAAATTACAGGGCCGGGTGTCGGTCCCGGTGGAATGTGGACGGATCTACCGTGGGCCCCCCGAAGGGGGAAGAGGGAGAGTAACAACAGACGTGAGTTAGAGAGAGATAAGGAGTATGAAGGAAAACAAGAGTTCGTTTAACATGGAAACTTGTATACCTTTAATAGAACCTTGCCAAACTTCTTTCCCATTTAGTTCGTCCTGAGTTGCATACTAACAAGTATTAATGACTCCTCCCCACCTTTTCCCAAAAAAAGTAGCCCTTCTTCCTCCGGTGCTTAATTAACAAGAGGGCTAATTAGTTTGATACACCGAAAACACCCTCGCTGTCTTTTCTCTCTCTTACACAGTGGGACTGAAGATTTTTAATACACCTCTTATTCTCCAATTGTTTCTGGGAATAATTTTATTAGTTTGGTTTTCAGTCTGAGGACATAATATTCCATTTTTTTTAAACGGATGTTACCTACATGTAACGTGGCAGGAAGTAAATATAGGGGATTTCCTATTTTCTTCTATTTACGTACTATTCAGCGAAATTAAAAAATAAAACGTTGAAACAAAAATCACACATTCTTTAATAAATTTAAAAAATCGTCTTACATGTTCATAAAATTAGTTTTTTGATCTTGAAGTAGTTTTTTGGTGAGCATTAAAAAAACATCTAAAACTTTGGCTTAGGCCTATTCACAAAAATGACCCGGACTAATCTTCCTGCCAGGATGTAGATTGTAAAGATTCATTTTCATTTAATTTACTTGATGTATTTAACGTGCACTTTCTGAACTGATTGATAATATCAGCACACGAGAATTACTATGAGCTAACGCGAATGGGACTGACAATTTTGCGTGGAAAGGGTATTTTCTAATTATTTTCAGGGCTCTTTTACATGCTAAAATTATCATGGGACCGACGGCTTTACTTTCCATCCGAGGGAAGTTGTGCTACATATTTTTACCACTCAAGAAAAATCCGTCAAAATCAGCTGGGTTTGGACCCACGAACATTGGGTCCTGAGGCGAGCACTTTACCCCAAGATCGTCGAGGTCAACATTTAAAAAAATGCATAAAAACAAATGTCTATAATGAATAGGAAACGATAAAAAGGCATGGAATGCCGATCAATGCTGTCTAGGAGCAAATATTAGAGCGAGTGCATGTACTCGTCAGCGGAAGAGTGAAAGTGTGATCAATACATAAACAATATAGCTCACAAGGGGAACTACTTATTTTATTAACTATTCATTTTGTACATTTACGTCTTAAGTGTGCTAGTGATTAGAGTTCTAAAGTGCATCTAGTTTAGATGAAGCCCGCTTAGCAAAATAGCTTCAAAATCACGAATTAGGGAAAATTGGATATTTGATATTTATGTTTTTTTTAACACTGCGTCTTACAACCTATTAGGGCTATATGCATATAATATAGGCCTACTGATTACCCTAATGTTAGGGATGAAGAAGATTAAATTTAAAGAAAACGTTGAAATTTGTCAACTTTGATATGAAAAGCCTAGAAATAAATTTTTTATTAGAATAAAACAATTAAGATTGGTTTGGTTGAACTCAAGAAAACGCTGTCGAAAAATATTGTCATTTTTTGAAATTGCATCCGTAGTTTCTAATATGGCTTTCTATTAACGGATAGGTTGGGGCTTGAGTCGCGGTTGTGTTTACGGAAACACTTTTTCCCCACAAATAGTTTATCACTCTACTTTCCCGCAGATGCGGGTACACTTCATCCTCATTTTACCATCCCTACACCATTAGCGGATATGTGTGGATAGCCAGGACGAGTAGTTAGACGCGAAGCTCGAAATAAAAAAAGCCAACCTTTGACACATTTGAATAACGAGCGTGTATTGTGTGTATTTAATATTTATTAGTCGGTCTTGGTGGTCTTGGGGTAAAGTGCTACCTCAGGACTCAAGGTTCGTGGGTTCAAACCCAACCTGTGTCGAAGGACTTTCTTGGGCAATAAAAATCCGTAGTAAAACGTCCTTCGCAAGGTGAAGTAAATTCATCGGTTCTTTGTAGATTGTGGCATGTAAAATAAACCTGGGGGTTATCTTAAAAAAAAAAGAAGCATTTTCTGGAAAAATTGATAGGCCCTTTTGATCTCACTCATAGAATTCTCGTGTGTTGATATAATCAGTCGGTTCAGAAAGTGCACGTTAAATACCTCAATTCAGGGGCACCCGCAGGGGAAATGTTGAGGTTTGATAAATATTATAATTAGGCTAATCATGCCAAACAGTGTTCTTAACTAGCGCTCAAACAGTGCCCCAAGCAACCAAATAGTTATAGAATATAACTAGTGAACTAATTACTAGCGCCCACCACCAGGTCACTTGTTGACTTTAGGGTTGATAGTTTAGCGCACGCGCGAGAAATTACAGAAGCATTCACCCTTCAAATCGTCAAAGTTAAGTATCCACCCATAAATTTGGATGCATTTGAAACATTTTTCTTATGTTGTGTCTTTTATTTTCAGGAGACATGGATTACTTTAAAAAGCGTCTTTTGAGGGTTCAATTTCGTCAATTTTCCCTGAGGTGGACCCCCAAACGCCCCACTGTACTGTGGGGTATGACATAACCCTCAGACAGCCAAGTCGCCCCCTTCCATTAAGACAAATCATTTGGGTGCGCTTGGATCAAATAATAATAACAATAATAATATAGAGGGATATTAGATGGTTAGAAAAATGGGGACAAATACCACCTTTCCACTCCCCCTTCTGTTCACCTATTTTTAAAAGTTATAAATTGAAATTAGCACCAGTTACAAAATGCCGTGGCAACTCGGCAAGGTTATATTTCTCTGCTATATCAATTTCATGTTCATAGCATTAGACACGTTTCGCATTTGTTTGCAAATCTCCAAGTATTATATATATATGTACAAAAAAAATCTTAAGAACTCAACAACAACCTCCTACCAAAATGTTGAGGTTAGAGCAAACATATTGTTTAATTTGTAGTTAATTATATTTGCACTTTGCAAAGGCAGAGTTTGAGATTAAATAGCCTACAATTTAAAAGTTAGACGTTTAAACCTTGAATACGTTAGCGCAATGCTGTTTCACCTCTTTGCTTAGTTTAATTATAAAGCAAAGAGCTCAAGGCGACAACCTTGGCAAATACCTATTAAAGGGAAGCTGTGCTTGCCCAACTTGTTTGGTTAAGATGGTTTTTATTTTCACAACAACAAAAAGTCGTATTTTTAACATTTACAAAACTTCGTATGTCTAATTTACATTGAAGCTTATTTTTGTTTGATCTAGCATTGCGTAGCTAAGTCAGTAACATAATTAGTTTTTCTCTATTTAAAGAGGAGTTGGAAAACAGAGAAATTCAAGTCCCTGGAACGTCTGTGAACAGGGGTTGCCTACTGCCCCAATGAAATTAGGTCGAGGATCGCCATGATCAAGGAAGCTTTGAACAAGAAGAGGTTACTGCTGAACAGCAAGTTGAGTTTGGAGGAGGAAACTGATGAAATGCTACATTTGGAGCATCGCTGTGTATGGAGCAGGGACTTGGATTCTTAGGAAGAGGAAAAAGAAATACTTGGAGAACTTTTAAGTGTAGTGTTGGAGAAGTCTTGGGAAGATCAAGTGTACATACAGGGTGACAAAATAAAAAGTCCTACGAAGAGTGGGTGAGAATAGAACCATTTTGGATGTGATTCTTCGGCGCAAAGCAAACTGGATCGAACACAAACTTAGGAGGAACTCTCTTCTGTAGGACGTCATAGAAAGAAAGGTTGAGGTAAAGAGGATTTTAGAAAAAATGAGGACTCAAATATTAGATGAATTAAAGAAAAGAAGAAAATTCTAGAAGCTGAAGGAGAGCTATCTCAAAAACAATGTGAGCTATGCCTATTCTATTACACTGAGATTAAATGTACCTGAATTTGTCTGGAGGCAAGGTGGGGAAATCACATTTAGGATAAACCAATCTCAGTACGCTCATCTTGGTTTATAAATTTGAATTCCTCGTTACCAACAAACCATATCAGACGATGATGACAGTTTAGCCCACGTGCTCATCAATTCGGGCAAATATTATTATTATTATTACTACTATTATCCAGACACTTCAACGAGCAAGGAATCACATTAATGGTCTAAATATCAAATTAATTTAGTCTAGATTGCCATAGAATGTAATGTCAGGGTTCTAATCCAGTCTGGGTGTATCAAGGAGCGTATTTCCAAAATGTTTTCCTACAAATGCGTGGTAATTTTAATTCTAAAATTCTACCTTCCTCACCCCCATCCCGCTAAGGTAAATATGCGGATAGTTCAGACGAGGGGACAGATGTGGTATATAAATAAAACTATTTTAAGACTAAGAAACTATTTTCTTCATGTTGATCTAAAAAATGAGTACACCGATTCAATAGCGAAGGAAAACCAAATTTCTACGGTTCTATTTTCATCTATTTAAGGTCATAAAAACCCGTTTCAGTGACTGAATGGTCTAAGGCGCTACTCTAGTTTTAGACTTTCCTGCCTAAGATGGGGAGATCGGGAATCGAATCCGAGTCAGGTCTACTGAGGGAAATTTTTCTTAAATAGTTTCCCACTCTACTGCCTAGTAAATGCGGGTATATTATCTTTAAAATGTTTATTTCTTCATCCCTACCCCATTAGAGTAATTATCAATCATATATGCGTACAACCTGAACAGGTAGGAAGACATACTGATTAAAAAAAAAAAGAATAAATTCAAAGTTGACCTCGGTGGACCGATGTTCGTGGGTTAGAACACAGCCGGTGCCAATGGACATTTCTTGAACTATAAAAATATTTAGCACAACTTTCTTCAGATTGGGAAGTAAAGCTATAGGTTCCAAAACGACTGTGGCATGTAAAAAAAACCTGGAAGCTATGTGAACATACCTTTCCTGGAAAACTCTGTAAGTTCAACTCTCTATCATAGAAATTCTCGTTTAATGATATAATCAGTCGGTTCAAAAAGTGCACGTTAAATTCCTAAAAAAAAAAAAAATCTAAGTCGTGTCCCTCTCTCCTCGCCGATCCCAGAGTGAAGGAAGCGGTGAGGCCTATGAAAGAAGTGGCGAGGCCTATAAACGTTGCCTCATAATATAACAATTAGCGCTTCGTGTGCGGATAAAAACAAACCGTGTCTCGTCTTCCAAGAGCGAGCTCGTGACTGCTGCATCTCGGTGTGGAGGGAATTAAAATGCATCTCATTCTAGGTTACACGCTCAATTAGACCTCGTTTAATTCGTCCGCTGGGCCGCGGTACAGATAGTATCAGAGCGGTCCATGGTTTAAAGGGAGGCTGCGACGAAGAAATAAGCTTTTAGGAAATCATATTTCTTTTGAGCTAACCAGATATCACATTATAGGCCTACTCTTATTAGTGGTTTTATAGTAATATCTATCGAAAGTGACTTCTGTAGATCACATAAAGTGACGTACAAGTATTATTATTACTATTAGATCGTCTTACTACCCGTTCGGGTTATACGAACTTACGCTAATGTGTAATGGTAGGGTGATCGTGAGATGAAATGAAGGACCGACAGTTTAATGTGGGATCCGAACTACGGTGGAGGCCTGGCATGCCACACATTCACAAGTTGTAAATAATACACGTCTTGACAGAGGTGAAGGGAGGGTTTAGCAATCAGATAAATCTGTGCCAGGAGCGAGGATTGAACCCTGGACCCGAAGCAAAAAAGTCTGACATCTTACCCCTACACCGTCAGGTCACCCTAAGTTCAAATAGAACCCTATATAAAAGTGTTCGTTTATTATTTTATATTTTCTTAGCACCACGTTTTACTACTCGTTCAGTGATTCGAATCTTGACCTCCCCGTCATCGGCAGTCTAGTCTATTGCGAGAGTAGCACGTCAGATCACGCGGCCACCAAAGAGGATATTTATTTATTAGAACCACGTCTTACTACCCGTCCGGGCTCACATATAAAGTAAAAATTATAATGTGTCAGGCACGAGGAAGGTAGACTTAACAGGAATTGTGCCCAAATATGTGTGGAGGGGAAGCAGAATGAGAAAAACATATAGAAAAAATAATAACCTCAGTAAACACAACTGGGATACGGACCCTGATATCCCCTTCATCGGTGGTACCAGTCTATCTCTAGAGTGACGCCTTAGCACTATACCAGTCTACCTTATTAGAGGATTCATGAAATTAGAGCTATAAGCTCTTGTAATTGACAAAAATGGTTCTTCGTGTGAAAATCGGACTGTAACTACTCGACTTCAAGCAACATGGTTATCGTCTGTCGTCGATACGATACTGGACGATCGTTGTTGTTGATAAATAATAATATTGCGCTCCTAGACCTACGTCACTCGTAGCCCAGTTGGTGGAAGTATTAGCCAGTATATTTTTTTAGTCCCACGTATTACTACCCGTTCGGGTTCTACTCTTATGTTCTAATTACGCCAGTGGCTATAGGGAATAGGAAGGTTATATTAATATGAAGTGTGCCCACATTTGCGGGGAGGGAGAGTGAAAAATCATTTTAGAAACACCACTCTCAGTATACTCAACCGGGATTCGAGCCTCAATATCCCCGTCATCGGCAGCTTAGCTTACTGCAGGAGTAGCGCGTTAGACCACGTGGCCACCAAAGCGGGTATTAGCCAGCACTATTGTACCATGGCTCAGGGGACGCTTGAATTTACTAATTGTACATCATTTCCGTGGAGGCTCTTTCCATGTCCCGATGAGATGAGGTGATAGTGATAGTGAGTATGAGGGAGTGGAACCAGTGGAAACGTAACTTGAGACTAATTAACCAAACCCTGGTGATCGTTGGGGGTATTCCCCTTTCAGGAAAAATACCCAAGGTACCAGCCGGGGATAGAATAAGGGACCCCTAGGCTCGTACATTGACCACTCACAACACCACGGGGCCGGCTCAATAAACTCCACCGAAAGGACAACGACCTGAACGGTTTCGAGCCATGATTTCCAATCCACCCGAAGAGATCCTAACTAGTCATGACTCGGCCGGATGACGGTCAAAGAAGTGATACGACCTCACCTGTAGTAATACACTTCCTCCATTTTCTCTCTCCCCTTCTTCATCATATAAATCACTCATCAAGGTGTTTACCTTATATTGGACTGTTTTAATAAACAAACAACCAAACGACGGATCATCACTCGTTGAACTCTCAACACCCAAAGTAGGTGCAGTTATAAGCGCGGAAAAAATAACATCCGGATAGGAGTTAAAGCTAGTGTTTTGTCGTGGAGCATTGCCAGGGTAAGCAGAGGCTGTTAAAACTGTAGTCTACCTATGATAATACCCCATTTGACTAATCACACATTTGCCCTGCTCTACATACATCAGATGGTGATATATTGTCGCTGATACCTGACTAATGAGTATTTGAATGGGGGATAAGAACAAGTCACAGGTACAGTTCAAACAATCTCTGTTTACCGTGGCAACAGAATACAAAAATACACTGGTTAAACCGCTAACTATCCAACTTTATTCAACAACCACTTTACCAACTGAGGTGTAGGTACTTGTTAGGGCGTCGTTTAACAGTATGTTATATCAAGTCAGAAATTTTAGCTCAGTCGGTAGAACATAGCCGTTCAAAACACATACAGGCGTAAGTGATTTTCCTAAAAGTTTCAGAAGAGCGAAAGCAAAAATCGTGTTTTTCCCCCCATGCGCTCTCTCAACGGTACTTTTAAAACTAGTGCTTTCAAACTATGTATGTAAATGTTTTGAAATGATTAAATTTTAATGCTATAGTGATATTTTTATTAAAATATTATTTTTTTGACTAAATACGTAAATCAGTTACGCCCCTTTGTATCGAGATTTTTTACCAGTTATCAAAACTTACGCCCAGGATATATTAATTAAATAGTTAAAAAATACTGCATTTTTTATTAATAAGTTTCAAAAACCTTTTTTCATGGAATTACTATACACTATGTGTGTAGGCACTTAGTACAATCAAAAGATTTTTTAAATTTCTTTTTGAAAATTGAAAACATAAATGCTTGCTGACTAAAATTTCTTTGTCCATAACTTAAAACATAGCTATTATTAAACAATAAAATAGTGGTTTAAAGTTATCATAGCTTGATTAAATTTTAAACGCCTTTCTTACTTATGGAAAATAATATATATGATATTATAATTAAAGAAAATCTAACATACCATACAATTTCAAAAACAGCAAAATGTACCACTTAAACCTAAACTATACAAAATATGAATTGTACATAGAAATGAACATTACTAACAGTTGCCATGTATTATCAATTATTAAACTGCATGATTTTAATAATAACATGTTTTTCACGGGACCATCTCACTAGTTATGAGTCAAAGACTTCTAAATTTGACAAACTCCGAATTCTTCACTACTGGAGTATCACCTTAACACAATGACATCAAGTCCTTAAATTTGTCAACTGATAAGTTTGGTGGTTCCTTATTAAGCAAGATTAAGTCTTTTTTCAAAGTGTCATTCAATATTTTTCTTAGGTTGATTGATCTGTAACTTTTTTGCACGTGGCATGTTTAAAAAAAAGATTTTCTCTGGTTCTGATTTCCTTACTTGAACCTCAGCCATTTCCGTCCAGCTGAGTGACTGACCAGTTTCATTGTCTTCTCTTATTTGTAGTACTCTCAAATCCTTGGACAGCTGTTTGAAATCTAGAAAGTCCTGGGTATCCATTTGATTGAGCTTATACGTATTCTTACTTCTTGCAAGCCTCATTACTGGGAAGGTAAAAATAGATCTCCTGAATGGGACAGCATACCCAATAGCACTGTTTGCTGAATCTCCCTCGCTTTCGCCAGGCTCGAAAAATCTCAGGGTGATATCAATGACCAAATTGTTAACTACGTATTGCATCATCGTTACTATAATAGTGTTCTTATTTTGGCTAGAGCTTCCGTCTGAAAATAAACTTACACTTTTAGCTTCTTGGAGAGTGCAAGATTTAAAAAACAGATTCACGCAGGAAGATATTTCAGAGGCCCCACATTTGCTTATAGCTTCGTGCCATGTGTAACAGTTGCAACATTCACTACCCAGATGTTAAATTGTAAATCAAAGACGGCCAAGTGACGTTTATAGAATATGGCACTTTCATTACTCTTGGGAAGTGTTATATTACCTGTTGCAGGTCAAACACAACAGCAACATATTTTTTGTCCAGTATTGCATTATGTTTGCAGGTATCCTTTATCTCACTCACCTTTTTATTTGCATAAATAAGCTCATTATATTTATCTTGGAGTTTTTTCTTCACATAGCTATATCCTTCCTTGTACGTCATGCATAAGCTGCACTAATTTATTTTTGGTTGGTGGAAACTCAAGTTCATTTTCTTGAACATGGTGGTGTAAATACTTATGCTGGATACTTTCTTATCAGGGTTCTCCTTGCAGAACATGCTGTACATTCTATTTAGATTGAGGTCCTCATGTAAATACACTCTACGGGTTCTGTCTCTTGGATTTTTCAGTTTTGGTTAATGTACTTTTTTTTTTGCTTCGACAGTTGCTTACCTCACAATGAATTCTCTGTGTTGCAATAGATTGCCTAAACCATAGTAGGCTTTAAAAATGTTCACTCTCCTTTCTTCTGTAAATTCATTTCATTGTTTCCATGATCTTTTACAGGAGTCTCCTTTGCATTAATTATTCTTGCATTACTATAGGGGCAACAATGTAACATGATTTATGTCTAATGTAACACTTTCCTGCATTTATAAACTCTTTTTCAATTTCTTTTGATTCACACGACGTCTCTTTGGCTGTGGTTGTTCACGCAATGATCCCTCCATAGTAAAATCTTCAGGTTGTTCTGATCTAATGTTGGTAAAGTCTTTATTATGGTTATAACAATCCTCATCTTTAATGAAATGAGCAAAGCACAGCAGGATCAATCATTTAACACAGGCAGTAAATATTTCATTTCATTCAACAATACTGGTAGAAACTTCATAATTTTTCTTTCATTTTCGACAACGAGATTTGTTGTGATTACTTTTCATGGTAAATGTATGTTTTAGTTTGATTCTGTGTGCCGTTTAAGTTTTTTCTTTTTTTCTTCTTTTTTTCGCTTGTTTCACATTTCAATACTATATTCTTCACTGTCATCACTTTGTGTTTCATGTTCACAGTGTTCCTAATTTGGCAACATTCTGAAAAATTTGGATCAATGTAAGAATCGTCACTTTCACTACCACCAAATAAAGACATCTCTTCATTTTCATCACTGTCCGATTCTATAGAGCTCTTTCTGTTCAAATCCTTTTTTGCACTTTAATAATTTATTATTGAGGTAGATTGTCTTCTAAAATAATATCTTCATAGGAAGTTACATGTATCCTATTGCCTGAATCTTCCATATCCACATTACGTCTGATATGTTTTCATTTATTTAAAGCATTCATTTTGGTTTATTTTAGATCACAGTACCAATCTGAAACAAAAAACAAATATTAGATAATTCATTTACGCCAGTTTGTACTTTGTCTAAAATGCACTATGAAAACTCAACACAAACAGGCGTAAGATAGCTTAAGCCTGTTTGTTTTATGACACATTCCTCTAAAATCACTTTCACCTAGTGCCAAATTCATCTTAACTCCAATACGGTTTGGAAATCACTTAAGCCAGTTTGTAATATGGAAGATCAGGTCCTGAAATGCCCATAGCCAAAATAACTCGAAATCGCAATTTTGTCACTTAAGCCTGTATATATTGTGACCGGCGTACATGCCTAATAATTCAAGGGTCCTATATTTGATTTATGGCATGCCCGAAAACCTTAATATTGGGTTTCAGAGTGATGAATTAATGACCGATTGTTTTAGTTAGTTCTTGAATTAAGTTAATTTTTAATTGATATTAATAGTTAATTCCATTAGATAGGTATATAGCGAAACTAAGCTATAGTACATCCAACCGAGATTCGAACCAGGATGTTTTATTAACTTAATCTGTTCTTGTAAAGCCATCGTGTTGTATATAGACGCTAGTTTTTCGTAAATTCTGCTTTTTTTTAAAACTGTGTAATGATTTTTTTTAAATATTCTTTAACTCACAACTACCCTTTTCTACTAATTTTACCTATATTATTCTGTATAGTTCAAGTTTTCGGCAATCCTAGGTAGTCTCAGTCCAATACACCTCAAATTATAGGGAAACTAATGTACACTAGTAACATCTTAGTTATAAGACTAGTTATAGAGGGTGTTACAGAAAAATATTCGGGGCTTTAGGATCTTGTAATGCTCATTAGAATTAGTAAAAAAGCCTTCCTAAACCTTGGTCTGTAAGCCATGTCACACAGAGATACAAGCAATTTTGTCTTTCGATAGTAAAAAGAAAGAGTGGGTTACAGGGAGTACATGAAATAGTAGAGGAAGCAAGACTGACCAGGTATGGGCATGTAATGATGCCAAATAAAATGATGGGAATTAAGTATGTAAGGAAAAGACCACGAGGGAGGTCAAGAAAGAGATGGGAGGAGCGAATATCAAAAAGTGTGAAGTGAGTGGATAAGAATGGAAGTAATTAAATATAACGAAGAGTGGAAGGATAGAAGAAGGTGAAGGCATTTTATTAAACTGACTTGGTCACAGACTGGAAACAGTTGTTGTTGTTGATGATGATGATGATGATGATGATGATGATGGTGGTGGTAGTGGTGGTAATAAAAAGAATTAGTATTAAAAATGAAATACTATCTGCGTTTACATGACATAAATTTATCACCTTATCACTAAGAAAGGTAATCTACGCGTTGTACTTTCATTTACACATAAATTTAACATATTCAAATCAGACTATTGAGTGCTATTAGAAAATTTCTTGGCTTCGTTCAAATCGTCCAACAACCATTTTCAACTCGCTGTTGTAAGTTTGCTGAATCATTTATTGGAGACGAATACACAAAATTCTTTAAGTGTCCCAGACAAAAAAATAATTCAAAGGATTATGGTCAGGGGACCACGGGTGGGCGGCAGGGAGGGGGGGGGCATGCGATTGGACTTAACCTATCTTGTATCGTTGTGTAAACTTGGTTGGTGGAGCTTGCTTTACTAGGTTGTTTTTTTTTACTAATTTTAATGAATACTACAAGATCCTAAGTTCCTGAACCCTTTTTTTCGAACAACCTGTATATCGAGTTTACTTCTTTCACTCTGAAAAATAGTCGTAATATCAACCAACTACTCTGTCGATCAATACGAATTAGATCGATTTATTTTCTACTATGAAAAGGTATACTTATAAGTGATTGTTTTATCGAATTGATTGCGCTCATTCTTCGAAAAGGCAATCTTATTGAGAGGTGCAGGAGGGAAAAACTGTAAAGCCACCGCGCCATTAGATAATCATTCAAGTATCTATTACATTATTTATATATTATGATCTGAGGACTTATTTTCTTCCTCAAGCCAGGAATAGATTTATCATTACTATGCAACAACAAAGGAAATAAAGTTATAGTTTAATGCACTTAAGATGTCATCAAGTTCAATTCACAGCCTATAATATTTTTGTGTTTTACCTTTAAAAATGACAGTGTTATGATTTTTTTATTGTATGATTATAACTAATATAATAAGTTCAATAAAATATATATTGATCCACCTCGGTAGCTGCATGGTCTTAGGCTTCACTTTTACAATAAACTAGGCTGCTGAAGACGGAGAGATCAGGGTTCAAATCTCAGTAGGGTGTATTGAGGTTTCTTTTAGCACCACGTCTTACTACCCGTTCAGGTTATATGCCTGTAATGAAGTTGGTTTTTATACTAATAGGTTTTACCCTCCTCCTACGTGCAAATGTGGATACACTTTCTCAAGATTCAACTTTTTCATCCCTTACGCATTAGCGTAATTATTAGTCCTACATGGGCGTATGACCCAAATGGGAGGTAAGACACGGCGCTAAATAAAAAAAACAGCTGTTGATAGTTTAGTTTTTTATAACTCTATATTATTTTGACGAGTAAATTTAGTCTTGTCGTTGTAGGCTATGTGGTGTGATCAGCTGTTTAGCAAATAGTTATACAAATTGTATTAATATTAATAATATCTATCACTATCAAAATCACAATGGAAGATGGTGTAAGAAATATTTAATATTCATGTTACACATTCCCAACTAAAGAACCCGTCATCCCACAAAGGATATCTAAATTAAGATGGTAATATATCTCATAGCAGGCAGGTTTTCTGGATTTAAAAAAAAACTAGTAAAATTGAGACCAATGAAACTGTTTTACCATATTTTAAAAATTAATAGAAAACTTAAAAACATATTCTTGAAAATTAAAAGAGTTATTTAATCTATACCAATTTTGCTGTTGTCAAATGAACAAGGTAGAAAACCACATCTGAATAAGTTTTTTCGTTCGAGCGTCAACAAGTATTTGATATCCCCGGTTAGCCGGCCATGAAACACGCTCTTAAAGAGCATCATAATATGACTTCTGATTCTTAAAATAAACATTGCCGAAGGTTTTTATTTAACTGAAAGTTTTATATCTGAATTTGTATCACTGATTTTTCTTGCCAAAATAAAAGTGTTAGTTGAATTGATCAAAAACTAATGCTGACTCCTCAAAATATATTCAACACCTTTTATAAGATAATATAATAAATTACTTCTTGACATAACCATGTCTACTAGATATTTCTCTTGCTCTGGATGCAATCAAACTTTCTCAGGGACTGGGATGCCACTTGGTCACTCCTCTGCGTAGCCTCTGAGCTGTCTTCAACCAACAATCTCTGCCGCTTGACATCAGTTGGGGCAGTGTGTATGTAACAGAACGTGTTGGTCTTGTTGACTGTGGATTGATTGTTGCTCAGTATAGATGTATAAGTATTTATTTACCTATACAAGATGCAGAGGTAAGTCCACTATTTTTTTATAGGATCTGATATATTAACCTTCTCCTGTATTATCAGTGAAAATAAATGTTGTTTCCGAGAGTTGATTGTATATCAACCCTTTTAAATTTGAGAGTGGTAAGAAATTTGCTCTTCTTGGAGAAGAACAAAGTTTTGGTTGGAACATCTTTGTAAAAAAACGAGAGCTTTCTGATAACAATGTCCTGAAAGTGGATAAGTAGCTGTGGCTGTGCACAGAAAATTGTAAAATTTTAGATAATGGGATTTCCATAAAGCGTTGCGAAAATCTTAAAAGTTTTATGAAGCAATCAAAATTGGCGAAATTGGAACATTTATTATTTTTGGGTCATATCAATTGGGGAGAAAGTACCAAACTCTTTAACTCATAACATCTACGCTATCAGCAATTTTTTTAAACAACTACTAATACGCTTTTGTTATTTTAAAGAAACACTATTTAAAATTTATAAAACCTCATATTAACTATTTATCCTTATTAAATTTTATAGTGATATTGATTGTTTATTATAGTAAAGTTGAAACAAATTAACTCAGGTCCTGACGTGATGTCATTTACCTCAATAAGCCTTTACTTCATCTGTCACGTCTTTGTTTAACCTACCACTAGGATTTTATTAAAATTTAAAGTGGCAGATTATAATTGACAGAACATCAGATATTTTTTTTATAATTATATATATATATTATCACCGCGTCTTGCTACCTGTTCAGGTTATACGCATTTGTGATAATTACTATAATGGGTAGGAATGAGGAAAGAAGCATTTTAGAGGTAATCTACCCGTATTTTCTTTGAAGTAGAGTGGGGAAACCATTTAAGGAAAAACCTTCAATAGACCCGATCGGGATTCAAGCTTAGAACTCTCTGTCATCAGCAGGCTGGTCTTATACAATACACGCCTTAGACCATTTGGCCAATAAAACGCTATAAATTTGGACCACAATTTTTTTAAACCTATTTTCTAAAAGTTTATTTCCTTAAAAATTGAACTGTAGATGAGACTTTACATCGGATATGAGGTACATCAAGTTAGCCCACTAAATTTTCTAAATAATTTAAACTTTAAATAGTCATTTGTGCTCATATGTGCCCGAGGTTCAGTATTTGTGCCAATAAATTATGCCTGGTGCCCAATTTTAATGTGGCGGGCTATCTTGATATTCGAGTTGACGTGCCACATTTTAAAAACAGAAATTTGTCCATGCCATTTATTTATACTTAAACAAATTTTTATTTCGAAAATATGGTTAGCTAACTTGATGTACTGTACATTCAGATATTGATAAAACGGCGAATAACGGTTGAGCTATGGGAACCCTTGTCCCAAATGTTCATAGCTTAGTTGAGCCACGTTCACTGACAAGGAGGATTATTGTCATAGTTTAGTTGGACCACGTTCAGTGTCCAGGAGGATTATTGTCATAGCTTAGTTGGACCACGTTCACTGACCAGGATTATCGTCATAGCTTAGTTGGACCACGTTGAGTGGCCAGGATTATCATCATAGTTTAGTTGGGCCACATTCAGTGGCCAGGAGGATTATCGTCATAGCTTAGTTGGGCCACGTTCACTGACCTAGGATTATCGTCATAGCTTAGTTGGGCCACGTTCAGTGGCCAGGATTATCGTCATAGTTTAGTTGGACCACGTTCACTGACCAGGAGTATTATCGTCATAGTTTAGTTGGACCACGTTCACTGACCAGGAGTATTATCGTCATAGCTTAGTTGGGCCACGTTCACTGACCAGGATTATCGTCATAGCTTAGTTGGACCACGTTCACTGACCAGGAGTATTATCATCATAGCTTAGTTGGGCCACGTTCACTGACCAGGATTATCGTCATAGCTTAGTTGGACCACGTTCACTGACCAGGAGTATTATCGTCATAGCTTAGTTGGGCCACGTTCAGTGGCCAGGATTATCGTTATAGTTTAGTTGGACCACGTTCAGTGGCCAGGAGGATTTATCGTCATAGCTTAGTTGGGCCACGTTCACTGACCAAGAGGATTATCGTCATAGCTTAGTTGGGCCACGTTCACTGACCAGGATTATCGTCATAGCTTAGATGGTCCACATTCACTGACCAGGAGGATTATCGTCATAGCTTAGTTGGGCCACGTTCATTGACCAGGAGGATTATCGTCATAGCTTAGTTGGGCCACATTCACTGACCAGGATTATCGTCATAGCTTAGTTGGGCCACGTTCACTGACCAGGAGGATTATCGTCATAGCTTAGTTGGGCCACATTCACTGACAAGGAGGATTATCGTCATAGTTGGGCCACGTTCATCAAGCAGGAGGATTATAACAGATAATAGAACTGTAGGTAGATATGAATTCAGCCACACCAATCTTTTTGCTATTGATTAGGTTAGGTTTGTTTAGGTTTTAGGTTATATTAGCTTAGCCCTTTGTTGTGTCTTACTATCCATCACTAGCTCTTTTTCGCTCATCTCTAGAAAACATCTACAATCACCCTAAATGGAGCGCCACAACAGCTGGGACCGGATAGTACACCAGTACACCTTGTTTACAATCCCCAAGAAGGAACTCGTGTCCCAACTGTAATACGCCCTACTAAACAGCTCGCGGGCATTTTTCTGTCTCGTGAATCTAAGAAATACCTGTAGCTTGAGGACTACTCTGCTGACCGTGGAAGATTTGGACCGACAGGTAAAAGGAGAACGAGGAGGAGGTGAGTCAAGGTAAGAGTCAGGTAAGACCCGCGTTGTGATCTCGTGAACTTACAGCGGTGGGATGAAGAAGATAGGGCCTCCCCCTAACGTCACGCTGTCTGGCGGATACAACCTTGGTGAAGGCCCTCCTGTCTTCCGAGAAGCGGCGGGTGCGTGCGACGTTGCCGGATCCTGCGTCCAGGCGTGACCCTTGACACACGGACAGAGGGCCGAGGTGACCAGGTATAAGGTGAGATAATTATTTTTTGTCGTATTTCTGGAGGGAATGTAGGAAACGCGAGCTAAAGCCGGTATTTTAAAAATTTTATGTAATTTTTCTAGCACCACGTCTTACTACTTACTACTTGTTCAGGTTATACACAAATTATTAATCAAGCTAATCAGTTAGGAATGAAGAAGGTTGCATTTAGAGGAGGTGTACTCACATTTGCGCGGGGGAAAAGTGGAAAACCATTTAGGAAAAAAACTCTTTTTGGCCAAAATAAATAAATTATTTCTACAGTAGAAACATAGAATTTAATTTTCTTCACATCAAGATATCAACAATTGTTGAATATCTGTTATGAGCATAGTGGTATTAGATGACAAACTTTTTAACTGAAGAGAAAAAGTTGTCATTAAATTTCAGGATATCCTTGACAAATATTCAACAACTGTTGATATCACCATGTGAAGAAAATTTATTTCTATGTTTCTACCGGAGAAATATTTTATTTATTTTTGCCAAAAAAGGTGTTTATATAAAAATTACAAAATATACTGCCCTTAACTCGCATTACCTACACTCCCAATTGAATTACCTCAAATAATACGTATCCTCAAGGGGTAGAGATGGTGGCTGTTTAGAGGAAATGCACCCACATCTATTTATAGAGGGAATGGGAAAACCCATAATCACGAATCACATGTGCAAAACCACCTCACTGTACGCCCGATAGAGCTTGGCGCGTCAACTTCCTCATCACCTGTCAAACCAGTATATTGCTCGCCTAATGTCTTAGACCACATGACCATCTGTGTAGGAAAGGACATAGATATTTAAGTTTTTCACTGTTAGGGTTAAATTCCCTAAAGAACAATTGTTATTAGAGATGTTATGGTATCTGTTTTTATCGATTTCGATTCTCAAGTTCAATCTAAGTTTTTCGATTTTTGATCTCAATTCGTTAACATCTCCTAATTCATTATTTTTCCAAGCATCCAACCTCACATAAATACATATTTATTCAATTTCATAAGGTTAAAAAAAATTAAATGGTAATAAAAATAATTCATTTACAGTCGTAATAAAGGAAAAGATCCGTTCTACAAAGTATTAAAGCATAGTATTATACATAATTAATAAAATAGCTAGGAGTTTCTATAGTAATATAAGTTTACCTACAAATAAAGCCTAGCTCAGTCAAAATTTTATAAATAATTAGCAAAAGTTATATTAAGTAATTGCTGAAAACACAAATCTTTTAAATTAACCAAATAGGTCGTTAACTGAACAAAAAAATGGCAAATAAACTAATTCAAGAGATAACCAATTACTACTACTACTCATTCCGAATTTTGCTGTTTTCTTAGTTTCCAGTACTTTCCTTGAAAGCTAAGAATCGAAGTATCAATAAATAGTCGTAATATTAAAATAGATTCTCGGTTCTTTCGATACCAGTAAGAATCGAGGGTATCGAGACAGTCTTGAATTATTCTAAAACAGAAAATAAATTATTATCAACAAATATTATTAATAAATAGGGGTATGAAGAGCTTCGAAACCTCGTTTTGACTTTGAACCTAATTAATATCAGCTTCGACTTCGCTTCGAAAATAAAGATTCCGGTATTTTCCTGATAAAAATATTGGCAGCTAAAATACTATATTCATGTTCAATGAATGCCATTCTGAGCTGTTACTCATTACAAATCAATATTCAAATGGAAAAAAAATCTGAAATGATTGAATTGTAGGTTGTGATGATTACTTGTTATATCAAAATTAAATGCAATATTACAAACATCTATGTAATAAAACATTTTCTAAATAATTGTAGTGCATTAAATTATACAGGCTGTTTTGCTTGCTCTCGACCACTGAGTTTCCCTTATAGCTTTCAAACTAATTGATATAATTGGTGTATGAGAAGCACTCAGGGGCCCAGAGCGAGTGAAAAACAGTGTATTAAGAATAAAAATATAGTATTTTTTAAAAAAGCATAAGACAATTTAAAAAAATATTCGAACTTCAATTCGAGTTTAAAACTAGTTCATGTATTCAATTTGAGTTCTCTTCGAATTGAAAAAAAATCGACTTTGTACAACCTTTTTAACAAATACTACCCCAGAAACAAATGAGCTGAGGCTAGGAAGATTCAAAGACATATTGTGCTGCCAGGGTAAGCAGAACTATCAACCTGTTCAGGTTGTAAGTTATACGCATATGTACTAATTACACTAATAATATAAGGACAAAAAGGTTGAATTTAGAGGTAGTGTAACATTATTTGCGTGGAGGTAGAATGGAAAACCATTTTGAAAAAACCACCGGCCAGGCTTCGAACCCAGATCTTCCTGTCATTCGAAGTCTGGTCCAACACAAGAGTGACGCCTTAAACCTACTATAGTAAATTAAAGCTATAGCCGTAAATATCATTCTTTAAATTGAAAAATGACACCTGGACGTGGGAAGGGAACTCAGGACCTTTGACTAAGTACGCCAACGCTCTTATCACTGAGCTATCCACGTGTAACGCGCACTCAGGGCATAGATGTTTTGTTCAGGGGTACAATATACACATTTTAAGCAAAATCTTTAGATCCCATTTCAAAATATTTTGAATTTTTGAAAATCACTCATCAGTTAACTACCCTTTAACTAACTTCTACCGAAAAACCAAGAATCCAGTGTTATTTGAGAGGTCAAACACTTGATTTTTAAAAAAAATCACTCATTAGTAGTAAACTTCCCTTAGTTTGAGGACCAGGGTCAAAATTAGGAAATCCTTTCCGAGGTATTTCCCTATAACATCTAGATATCAAATTTGAACAAAATATATCACTCTGTCTCAGATATATGTCCAAGGACAAACAGACACGACAAAATATTAAAATCGACTTTTTGAATTCTGATACACAATCATAAAAAGTAGATATTCATAATAATATTGAGGACGAAAATTGTCATGAATACAATACTTTATCTTGATATGAGGAAACGAAAATAGAAAGTAAGACTTGCCATTTATATTTTAACCAGATATTTTTGTGGCTTTTATCACCTATATTGCACAAATGTGAAAGGTTATGGATATGATGAAACTAAATGTATCAAATGACAACAATCCCAAATGGGCGTATTTCTACAATATTTATGAAAAGAAAAATCTGTACACATTTTATGTTGACTCGTCATTAGGTCCACGGGATGCACATGATAATAGATCGGGTCTCATATGGCCCACGAGCCACAGGTTTAATATGCCTGGGCTGCCGATGATAGGCAGAGCAAGGTTCGAATCCCAATTGGGTGTACTGAGGCTCGTTTTTTTAATCAATTATTTTCCACTATCCCTCCTTCACGCAAATGCAGGTACACTTCTTTTAAATGCCACTTTACACATCCCTATAGCAGTAGCATAAATTAGCATATATACTTATACTTTTAACCCAAACGAGTAGTAAAACATGGTGGCAATTTTTTGTTATATAGACCTACTTACTGCACGTCTAAAGGTCTGTACAGACCAATCAATTGTTCGTGAGCTGTTAGCGAGTGGTTCACGAGCACGACGTCCGCACCATATGTTTTAAATAATGAAGTAATGTTCACCATGTTCACCATGTTCACCATGTAGTTTGAGAGGAGTCCGTCAGCAGTTCGCAAAATGTCGATGTCATCGAATGCCTTGTAAACACGTCCACACTGCAAGTGCTATTCGCCACGTGTTCACTAACAGTTTCTTTGTTGTTACCGCTCATGTAGCGAACTTCTACCGAACACGAGCTGCTCGCGATCTCTAGTACACACTGAGTTTGTCAGTCGCTAACAGTTCGCAAGCTTGGTGTACACGGGCCTCTACTACCCATCAGGGATTTTCGCACTAATGCTAATGCCGTAAAGATTATCAAGGTAAAAGTGTAAAGGAAATGAATGTACCCACATTTGTGTCGAGTAAAAGGAGGAAAAATTTAGAAAAAAAACACCTCAACACACTTAGCAAGTGTTCGAACCCTCTAACAGCAGATCAAACTTTCTTCCGGCTCTAGTTCAAGATATAGACAGGCAAAGAAACAAACGGCATCACGTAAACTACTTTTATTTTTCAGGGGGTCATGAAACGTTGATATTTATCAAAATCTCAAGTTATATAATTTGGACAAGCACAATAATTCTCTCTCCGAGGGGTTGAGAGAATCTAAATTGTAAAAAGAAGGAACCCATCCTATCATTGTGTAAAATTTATAACTTTGTTTTTTTAACTCGAGGACGTTGTTATGAATCAAATCTATTCCTCCCAACGTTTTCATATTGTGATCAGTGTCATGTTTTAACAAGTGTGAAAGTGATCTTGAGACATTCAATAGAGGGTATTGTGTCATAAAGAAAGCGATCAGCTTTGGGTGTATATTATCATCATCATCATCATCATTATTTTCGAGGCTATTGGTTACACCCACGGTAACCTGATTTTTATCTGGCGGCGCAACTTTATATTGAAATAAATTCGTGATCAGGTCATGCAATAGCATTTCCAAGAGATCGATGATCTAGAAATAACGGTCAAGGGATGTATTTTGGTCGGAAAAGGAAGGGATATCTCGTTTGAAAGTCCAAATGAATGCAATGTAATTTGTCAATCAAGTCACGATTTTTTTAAATAGTTACACATCTTTCCCATCAGTCTCTTTCTAAATTAGGTTAGTCTAAGTCTAAGTCTAAGTCTAGTTATTAAGTACTAACTACTCTAATGGTCTTAGGGACTTAGAGATGTTATATTAATAGGAAGTGATCGGCTGTCTAGTTTACTGCAAGAATTATGCCTTGGACCATGAGGCCACCGAACCAAGTCCATGTATAAATTGGTGGGGACTATATTATCAGTGATAGTGGATACCAATATTTCATAACAATTATCTACATATTTACTAAAATATTACAATTTAAGTATAGCCCACATGCCGTCTAAAGTCAATTCATCTAATTTTGTTTGGTTAAGGGCGGAGAAGTCAGGGTTTGAACCCTGGCAATTTTTTTTCATAATATTTTTTTTTTCCTAAATTATTTTACACTCTCCATTCACGCAAATTTGAGTACACTTCATTTAAATAGTACCTTCCTTATCAATGACGCCATTAGTGTGATTAAATGCAGATAAGCCCGCTTCGGTGGACGAATGTTCTAAGGAAGCGGTGGCAACCCACGGCCCGCGGGCTGAATACGACCTACTGACTGATTCTATCTGGCCCACAAAGTATTTAACGAACAACAAATTGACTTCATAAAAAAATATACTAATGTTTTATTCATTAGAGTTATCTAACGCGCACTTTCTGAACCAACTGATTATATAAGCACACAAGAATTTCTATGAGCGAGATTGAAAGGGCCTGCCAATTTTGCCAGGAAAGGTAGGTATTTTCCTATAACGTCCAGGGTTCTTTTACTTGCCACAATCAACATGGAATCAACGGCTTTACTTCCCCTCCGAAGGAAGTTAAGCTACAGGTTTTGATCGATCAAGAAAAATCAATTGACCACGGCTGGATTTGAACCCACGAACATAGGGTCCTGAGGGGAGCACCAAGGTCAACAATATATTTTACTTATAGCTAACTACTATTTAAGAAATAAAAAGCTAACATTTTTGTTCTATATTTTTCAAACTATCCCACCATCTCTTAAAAAACCTATACAGCCCTATATAGGACTATCCATATCAAATCCATTTCAAAAAGGTTACCGACCCCTGTTCAAAGGTATAGCTTCGTCAATTCCAGACGGGTGTATTGAAGGTTTTTCCTAAAGGGTTTTCCACTCCTCCTTCACGCAAATGTGGGTACACTTAATCTAAGCTAAATCTTCCTCATCACTAACACACATTAGTTTAAATAATATATATGTGTATAGCCCGAATGGTCAGTAAGACTCCATGCTAAAAATAAAATTTTGAGAAGTACATGATGAACCATTAAAATGGCCACTACTTTTTATAGTGATTTTATAATGACCGAAATTACCAAGAGAAAAAAATAATCACATAATTGAAAGGAAATCAGACCAACCGTTTGGTTTCCAGACAAGGGCGAAGATACATACACCCATAGAGAAAGACAAACAGGTAACAGGAATCTATTTTGTTTTTATGTAAAGGTAATATAAGAGTTAAAGGCAGGTTGAGTTAACTATTTTAATAATCAAAATATCTAATCCAAATCTTCATTTTATCTTCAAGTTCCCAGTCTTAAATTTGAATCCAAATCTTGGAAAAAATTATGAACATAAAGCGAAAATAGGAATAATGACTAAATGTTATATATTTTCTTTACTTAAATTAATCTATTATTTCTTTCATACATTCAATTAAGAGTTAGCCTACATTAAAGTCTTGGATTCAGTTAAGTTTTTCCAATACTTATTTTGGGAATGAACCAACAATTAGTATTCTAAAAAAAAAGTCCAACTAGATATATTTTTAAATTCCATGTTTATTTATTTGTTTATATTCTAGGATTTTCTACTATCCTTAAGAATTCAAGGTATTCGAGAATACGGATTGGTTCCATCCTTAGAATAAATACATTTTCACCCAAATTTTCTTAAACATTTCTCCCCCTCCAAATTACTAGCCAAAATTTCTCTATGCTTCGTCTAAAAGGGGGGAGGAAAATAAATAAAACACTTGAGAAGAAATTAGTCCCAGGTGTTTTTTATTTATTTTATGATCGTGTGTAGAGGACTCGTTCACCTATGGCTGGTACCCGGGCCCCGGCCAGTAAATTGGCTTTTTAACCCTGAGGGGCCCCCGAGTGCCCCCCCACCCTACTCCCCTTCTTCAAACCTCCCCCACCCACCCCCTTCTTAAGAGCAACTTCTCTAACTCTCTACCAGAGCACCGCTCCCTTTCATTAACACCTTCGCTTGCCTTGTGAGGTGAGGGGCCCGACATTCCTATCTGATCTTCACCGGGAGAGAGAGAGATAGGCGTGGGAGAAAGAGGGAGGAAGATAAAGAGAGAGAAAGACACAAGAACATTAGAAACACTTGAGATACCGGCCACTTACAAACGCTCGTGAAAGAAAGAGAAAGAAGGAGTGAATTCTAATTTCGAAGAAGGAGAAGCCCTAAAAAAAGAAAAGAGAAAGAGAGATAAATAACAACGCCGCGTGCTTTGCCGCAAGTTCGTGATTTATTATCAGTTGCGGCCTAAGATTTGAGGTACCAGGTGTTGTAGCATAGTTCAGAGAGGGGCTGCAGGGGTGCAATACCTGCCCGGACAGCACACCATCCACAAAAAAAAAACTTCGTGGAATTATTTTTCATGTTGAACTTTTACGGTTCTTGAGGTATCTTCTGATCATAGAAGAATTCGCAAACTCCCCCTCTCCTCCCAGACATAATTAGTTCCTGCCAGACAAACAGACTATCACAGCTAAAAGCCTATTAACTTGCTTCTATGCTGGTGGGGTTAGGCGAGTGTTCATCACTTCTGGCTCTTAATATTCAACCACGAAGATTATTGAGATTCCTAGACGTGAGGTAGTCTTGGTTAGCAATTTAACCACTAAAGTTGTTGAGTTTAATAAATCAGATGTAATTTTCACTAACCATTTAAAAACCACAGGAACTGTATTTGATAGATTTGCAGTTTGTTTCTCAATTAACCGTGGACAAATTGATTTTATAGGTCATTAGTCCGTCTCCCTAGCCATTTAACCAGGGGACTGTAGAATTTATAGGTCTGTTTTCTGTCTCTCTACCCATTTAACCAAGGTACTGTAGAATTTATAAGTCTGTATTATGTCTCTCTACCCATTTAACAAGGGGACTGTAGAATTTATAAGTCCTTATTCGGTTTCTCTACCCATTTAACCAGAAAACTGTAGAATTTATAGGTTTGTATTCGATTTATACGGTTCATAGCTCCTTTATTCTTGGAGAAGTCTCGTTGGGCGGTGTTTTCACCGAGGCATTCAAGTTCGGGTCAATGGTCATAATACTTCAAGAACTCGCTGAATCACCCCCTTCAAATGTTTTTATTTATGACACCTGATTGGCTTGTTGAATACCTTAGACACGTCACCTTAAGAGTTTAAGAGTCGTCAACTTGATCCATTTGAATCTCTACTGTCGATTGTGTTTCCATTAGTATGTGGATTTGAAGTTGGTTTCTGTGCTCTTTTGATCTCTAAACAGCTGTACCTTGGAATGTTGAGCTAGTGTCGTTGTGGTTATATTAAAGCGCTACACACACACATTCTAAAAAGAGATGCTATTGGTAGAGGCCAGCGCAAGGGTTTTGTGTGTCCAAGGCGAGATTTAAAATTTGTGCCCCAGTTGTATTCTGTATAATACATAACACTCCATGCATGACGCAAAATAATAATGAATATAATTTGCCAAAGTACCAGAAAAAAAGGGTACGGTACACTACAAAGAGCATAAGAATCAAATTCATTTTCAAAGATCTGAAGAAAAAATTATATATATTTGCTTATAGCTTAGAAACTATTGATTCTATAAAAATATATTTCAATTAAAAGATTTTTATCTTTAATATTCCTACTAGACTACAACTTTATAAGGATAAGTTATTTCGTATCGCAAATATTTGCGAAGAAATGATCAAAATTGGAATATCTCCCTCATGTAAAGTACTCTCAATGTCATTTTCATGAGAAAATAAGGATTTCCATCTTGTTTATAGTGATGAACAGTTTATATATGCTACCCTTGAATTTAGGGTTAGATATCTGATTCCTAACACCCCCCCCCTTTCGAAAAACCCCAGATACCAAGTTTTATCTCACTTGGTAAAATAGTTTCGGCTCTAGCCTGAAGTACAGACTGGCAAATGGCAAACCACATTGCGAAAACAGATTTTTTGACTTTATGTGGTCATGAAATGTCGACATTCTATCAACAGCCTGAATTCGATTTTTTTGGACGATCACAATACTTTCTCACCGAGGTGTCGAGTGAAATTAATAAAGAAGAAGATTAATAAAACATATAAAAATAAAAAAAATAAGGGAAGACCCTTCCAACCTCCTTAATAAATGTGTGCAAATATATTATCCTTTCCTTTACTCTCAATATTTTAATTAAATGTTAAACTTATTCTCTGACAAAGTGACTCCAAATGTCGTAAAAACATAAACGTGATTATTTTGTTAATCAATTTTTTTAATCTATTAGACTTGTAAGGAAAGTCTCTGGTCAGTGAAGTACTGAAATGACGTGACAATGTCAGGATAGGAGGACGCGTCATCAACACGGTAAAATACGTAGATGATCTAACATTGCTGGCCAAAAATAAAGAAGGGTTACAGGAAATGATGGACCTGCTGTTGGAAACAGGGAGGAGATATGGGATGAAGATCAACATTAAGAAGTCAAAAGTGATGGAGATTTCAAAAAATAAATAGCCGCTTAAAATCTGATCCATCCAGCAATCATCTCATGGCCTGAGTCATCCTTCACGTGTATTTTAAGGCAGAGTCTGTAATGGACGTCATATGTAGATGACGATTTCGCACGTCTATCACAGTTTTTGCCATAAAATACAGGCGAGAGATGATCCTTAACACAGGACAACTCCCTGATAGCTCAGTGGTCCAAGTATCATTTTTCAATTAAAAAATATCGTAAAAAGGTATTTCACTGATTTCTGTCCAATTTTTTTTCTAAAGTAAAACACAAAAAACCATACAAAGTTACTACGCCTGGTTTGAGTAGCAGTTTTTTTAAACACCACGTCTAACTACCCTTTCGTGTTGTACGCTTATATACTAATTACACTTGTAGTTTTAGATATTAGAAAGATTATATTTAGAGGAAGTGTGCTTGCATTTGTATAGGGGGAGAATGTAAAACCATTTAGAGAAAACCACCTCCAGTACACCCGACCGAGATTCGAACCTTGATTTCCCATCATCGACAGTCTAGTCTACTGTGAGAGTAGCATCTTGGACCATGCGGCCACCTAAGCGTGTTTTGGCTGTATTACTTACCTAAGCTATGTATTACTCGGGCGGGGGCTCTGATGGGCTCTTAACCACTCAGTCACGGGGGGTGGACACAGGAAGTAACTGTGTTTTACAGGGGTTGTGGTTGCTATTGGTGGTGTGATAGTGAAAAAAAGTGTGACCATCCCCTTTTGGTATAAAAATTCAGCTAGTAAGAAAGTTGAAAGCTTTCTAATACCTTCCAACCCCTCTAATGTCCTTTCTGATAGGCTCATTACACCACGCCGAACAATGCCGATGACCAAATATGCGCAGACGCACGAGTCAAGCGCGTGTTCTCTCACACGATGGCAAACGCTTATTATTTTAATGACAGGTGATATGAGGCTTCTGATTGGCCGTCGCCAAGTATGCGTCGTTAATACAATCTGGGGGTCACGTTACCGGTAATTTTTATTGTTATTATTATTATTTTCTTGCCCTCGGAGAAAATGGCGTCCTGAGTATTGTGTGCGTCTGTATGTACGTATAATCATTAGGCATACTATTGTTTGCGTTCAAGTTTACTATGTATTTGGTGCATTTATTTCGTCATTTGGGTGGGTTTTTTCCCCCCCATCTGAGTCAACGTGGTGATTCTGTGGAAAACTTGAAGTCAAAACGTGTCAACTCCATTTTTCTATTCATTTTTATGTGTGTAAAGTTTTTAAGACCGCATATTAGGTTGTACACATACAGTACAATTTTATTAGGAAGGGCCTAATCTGACTGCAAAACCAAAAGCATTGAGAACTACTTTAACATATCCATACGCCAAGTCATGTAATCTGCAGCTGTCAACTTTTAATACCTAAACACTACCAATACTTATAAAATAAAAGGCTACTAATAATACGGTATGGTAAAATGACATCAATTTTGGGCACAAAAGGAGTTTTTTTTGTCTTATAACAGGCTCTTCTTGCGAAAATATGGCTGAAACTTAACCACGCTAACTGTCGACCTCGATAGTGATGGGGTAGAGTGCTCGCCTAAGGAACCGATATATGTGAGTTCAAATCCCAACGTGATCCGATTAATTTTTCTTGAGCAATAAAATTCTGATGAGCAACTTCCTTCGGAGGGGAAGTAAAGCCGTCGGTCGATCCCATGTCAATTTAAGCGTTTAAAAGAACCCTGGAAGGTATGTGAAAATTGGTAGGCCCTTTTGCTCTCGCTCATAGAACTTCTCGTGTGATGCTGAAATCAGTTGGTTCAGAAATTGCACGTTAAATAACTCAAATAAATAAATTCAAATACAATAAATACTATGCTAATGGTATAGGGATAAGAAACGTAGGATTTTAGAGAAAATGTAACAGCATTTACGTGGAGGTAGAGTGGGAAGCAGTGTAGGGATAAAAAAACTTTATTACACATGATAGGGATTTGAATTTGGACTCCCCTTCACAAGTGATCTAGTTTAGCACGATACGACTACTTATACGGGTTAATCTTACAAGAGGTATTTAACGTAATCTTTTTTAACCCCCGCGTCTTACTACCCATTCAGGTTATATGTATATGTACTAATTATGCTAATGTTTTAAGGATGAATAATGTTGGATTTAGAGGAACTGTACCCGCATTTTCATGAAAGAAGAGTGAAAACCCCTTTAGGAAAAATCAACCTTAATACACCGTACCGGGATTCTAACCCCGATCTCTCTGTCGTAGGCAGTCTAATCTATTGCGAGAAGAGTGACGCCTTTAACCATACAGCCACTTAAGTGGATGTGTACTTCCTTAATCGACTAATTATATAAGCACACGACTTATAACATAGCTTAGATCTAGAACACACACAACACCCAGTGCCCCGGCCTTTAATTCACCACTGTGAAAGGAAATCACCAATTTTCTCTAATTACACTTTTTTATTGGCCATGCCTTGAATTGAATCCGGGACCCTTTTCTCAGTAGGTAAATAAGCTACCGACATATGTTAGTTATTAGGTGTGCACCCAGCCTTACTACCCATCCAGGCTATCCACAAATAATAATAATAATAATAATAGGCTAAGTGATTAGGAAAGTAGAATCTAGAATAACTGTACCCACAATTTTGAAGAGGGAAAATGAGAAACCTCATAGAATAATCATATTTAAAGCCAGCCGGAATTCGATCCCTGACCTCTCAGTCCCCGGAAAACTAGACTAGACGAGCTTTGACATTTAGTAGGGTCTAAGCGTGCCCACCGGCGCGGGATAACTGATTTATTAATTTTTATTTATCATTATAACTGCATTACATGCTTCAGTGGCCAAATGGTCTAAGGTGCCACTTACTTAATGTTAGATTGACCTGCTGCAAACTGGGAGATAAGGGTTCAAATCCCGGTTTTGTGAACAAAGGATAGTTTTTTTTCCTAAAATGACTTCCCAATCTCCTTCCAAGCAAATGAGGGTAGATTACCTCTAATATGCCTCCTTCCTCATCCCTTACCCCATGAGATTAATGTATCATATACCTATGCGTATAATATGAACAGGTAGTAAAACGCAGCGATAATAATAATAATATACTTTTAGGTCATGTGAGATGGAAAGCGATTTAAAAACAATTGTAATAAATAATTTATAAAATAATAACGGTGACACAATACCAGTTGAGAAGCTTTACTTCCTATTGTTATCCCGCACCATTAGGCTAGCTTTGGTAATTAGGGACGAAGTTACAATTTTTTCACCCCGCTGTTAGTTAACGCTTGTAAGGACACTAAGTAACGACCAAACTAGGGAGGTGAGAGTGGGTGGGAAAAGGGGTGGGGTAGACCTAGGGTAGGGGGGACCAGGTTGGTGATGGATCGAGAAGAGAAACTGCCGAGTGATTATGATTAACGTCGGCCATGTTTGTTTACTTCCGGCCACCATACAAACTTAAGGTGGTCTCGGACTAGAAGGTAGAAGTGAACCCAAGATGCAGAGACTTGAACGACCTCGAAGGATTCAAAGAGATTGTGATTCTCAATCTCTATCAACTCACGGGACATCTGCTACGGTGGTCACGTGGTCTAACGCGCTACTCATGTAATACACTGTACTGTCGAGGACGGAGAGATTGCGGTTTGATCTCGGTCGGGTGTACTGAGGGTGGTTTTTCATCAATTGTTTTACACTCTCCTTCCACGGGGACACGGAAGCACTTCCTCTAAATTAAACCTTCCTAATCCCTAATCCATTAGTGTAATTCCTACATAGGCATGTAAGCCGAACAAGTAGTAAGATGTGGCAATAAAAAAACTCACGGCACACTGATAAAGTAACTAAATTTGTTAAGGCACACTATCCGGTTTTTAATGAGAGATTTGCATTAAGATTAGGTTTAGAGGTTGAATAATAAAATTTTAATAATAGGCTAATTGTGATATTAAAAAAAAATTGTACGGAACTCCGCACGGGCTTTCTCGCTCCATTGTTTAAAAATGAGGATATTTACTCAAGACTCGTAATATATGTGAAATGAAATAATATACACTAGCAAACCCAAGCATAAATTGCACTATACTTATGTATAACATTATTTGATTACCCGGTTTTAAATTTTATAATTTTATTTTTAAAGAATTAATACAAACAGACGGCAGACACACAAACAGACGGCATTGCAAAAACCATTTATTCTAGGTCTGAGGGGTCATGAAACGTCGACATCCATCAACAGTTCGGGTTAGATTTTGTTACGGTCACAATACGTTATTATTATTATCATCATCATCACCGCATCTTACTACCCTTTCGGTTTATACGAACTTACGCTAATGTGTAATGGTAGGGTGATTGTGAGATGAAATAGAGAACCTACAGTTTAACGTGGAATCCGAACCACGGTGGAAGCCTAGCATTTCACACATTCACAAGTTGTGATTAATACATGTCTTGTCAGAGGTGAAGGAAGGGTTTGGTAATCGGATAAATCTGTGCCGGGACCGAGGATTGAACCCCGGACTCCAGCACATAGGTCCGACACCTTACCCCTAGACCACCAGGTCACCCACAATACTTTAAATTCATTGTTCGAAAAGTTAAAATATATATATATATATATATATATATATATATTTGCGTATATCTTGTAAGTCATTGGTTTTATAAAAACATGTTTCGAATAAAATATTAGCATTATAAATAAATCTACATATTTGCAATAGCAAGTAATTTCATATTTCAAATAGTTTTGGATATATTATAAAAAAGATTACGCATCAGACCGGAGTCCTTAAAGTCATTTTGCCGGAATATTGAGAGTAGCCATTTTATTTAGAATATTTATGAATGTTTTGAAATTAAATTTAATCAAAATTGTTAAATCTGATTTTGAGAAAATTTACTATTTTCTTTTTGCTCTTCAGTAAACTACTCTTAATTTTAGGGTTAGATATCTAATTCCAAAAACCCTCGGGGAAGCCCTATGAAAACCATGGATACCAAGTTTTAGCCCAATCGGTAAAATAGTTTAGGCTCTAGTCGGAGATACAGACAAACAGACGGAAATTCAAAAACCTCTTATTCGGATTCGTGGGGTCATGAAACTTCAAGATTCATCAAAATCTCGAATTAGATCTTTTTGACGATCACAATACTTTCTCTACCTGCAAGATAGCGAGAAAGTAAATATATTAGTTATGGATCCAAACAGATTTATTTTACTCCTTAGAATTTTCCTCGTATCTTTTTGATCTTTCCCCAAACCGCTGAGGCTCCTTTGCTGCCCGCCAATGTACCGCGACACACCTGTTTAAAAGCTCTGGATTATTTACTTGCAAGATGGAGAGGTCACGAAACCTTTTACTTTCTCGCTATCTTACAAACAACAAAAAAAATAATGTTAAATACCAAAATCATATGATACGACGTATGTATAAGTGGAAGAAAATATAGTAGCTTGTTTAGCTGTCAGATATGGTTCTGCCTATGAAAATTGGAATATATTGTAGCGTTTATATGACTGAAGTTGTGTTGAATGGATAGGCTACTATTTGGGTCATCTACTGTATGGTTAAATCTCGTTAATGTCTATACTATTTGGATAATCTACAACACTCTCCAAACTTCTAATAATCCTTACACTTTGGGTCATCTACAGCATGATTTAACCTACTAATAAGTAATAATCAATAAACTTTGGGTCAATTACACCATGATTAAACTACCTTAAAGTCTATACACTCTGGGTAATCTACAGTATGATCCACCTCCTAATAATCCTTACACTTTGGGTAATATATACCATGATTCAATCTTCTTAAAGTCTATACCCTTTGGGTAATATACAGCATCATTCAACCTCCTAATAATTCTTACACTTTGGGTAATATACACAACGATTCAACCTCCTTAAAGTCTATACACTTTGGGTAATATAAAGCGTGATTCAACCTCCTAATAATGCTTACACTTTGGGTAATATACACAATGATTCAATCTTGTTAGAGTCTCTACACTTTTGGTCATCTACACCATGATTAACGGGTAGTAAGACGCGGTGCTAATAATAATAATAAACCATGATTCAACCTCCTTAAAGTCTCTACACTTTGGGTCATCTACATCATGACTCAACCTTCTTTGAGTCTCTACACCTCAACAAAGAACAACGAAGATAGAGTGACTCTTATTTGTCAACTAATAAATTGTGAAAGGCGAGGAAGTTTGTGGCTGCTTAATTCATACCCCCCCCCCCCCCC
>CABFVX010002789.1:0-19630 GCA_902151425.1 Timema shepardi | reverse complement strand
AGGGGGGGGGGGGAGTGTAAGAAGTGGGTGCTTAACTAAACAGGAAAGGACCGGCCCGACTAAAGGAGGATGTCTTTATACGCGCCATAAATAATAGGTCAGATTAAATCCAGCGCGGCTTTAGGAGGCCTATTACCTTAGCGATGGCAGGCTATACCCTATTACTAGGGACGCGCTCTTTAATTCATAATTAACCTTCCCCTACCCTGCCCTCCCTTCCCCAAAACCCAACAGCCTGCCCTTCTTCCTCTTCGTAATTTGGAAGCCATGCTGCTGTTGAATTTAATGACTGTATGATGATAAAACTCTTTTGAAGCTTTTAATATGTTGAGAATACGCGACCACAGTTCAGTAGAATATTATTATTTGTAGCCTTTAGAAAAATATTTGATGTTCTTAACTCTCCTTCATTTTCTCCTACCCACCCTTTAACCCTCCATCACTTTTCTACTCTCACCTTTTATCCCGTCTGACTTTCTAAAATATAGGTAGATTAGTTTTAAGTGGAAGGTTCTTTCTATGAACTTAAAACCTTTTTAGGGAAATGCCTTATACATGCCGACATTTTTTAAATGTGTAGGTTAATGCTCTTGTAAAGAGGGAGGAGAGAAGGAGGGGTGAGGTAAGAGAACCTTTTAAAGATTCTTCCTCTTTCCCGTTTTTCCTCGTTCTAAGGCCCGGTTCCCAAAAGACGACGTGCGTCACCTTTGAAGTCGCGTCATATGACGCTGCGTCTCAGCATTACTTTGATTCGAATGATGGAGTTCACACGGGACGCGAGGTCTGGCGTCAAGTTGGCGTCATTGTTGCGTTAAAACTAGTGACACGGGTTTCTGCGGGTGACGTTACCGCTCAGCGTTCTGTCAGTCCCTGTGAAGACAGAACAGTGCACACGAACTGCGCGCGTCCCTGTGACGGTAATCAGTGTACAATTATAATTATAATGGAAAATGAAATAGACACACAGAACTTTTTATCAATTAGGTGCGGGATGGACCTGTCATTTTAAAGTCGTTCCCTAGAAGAATACCACTATAGTAATAAAAAAACAAGCAGCATGGCTGGAGATATGCAAGACGATATATCCAAATACTGATGAAATGGAAGCCATAAATGCTTAAGCAACTTGGCGAAATCTCTTTCTTAATTTTTTTAAAAATATTTTTAAGAATAGAAAAAAAATTTTTTTTACACACAGTGGAACTTCGTTTATAAGGACTAACTGGGACCATATGTCATCTGGATTATCCGTAAATTACAGTAAAAATACATTAAAACTAGATACATACTACCTGCCATTTATTTTCACAATAACAATTTATAAAATACTTTAAACATGTCACCACTGTTAACTTGTAAAATAATGAGTAGAGACCGGATGTTAGATAAAATGCTTACGGTATACATTATTGTTTCAGATATCATAAAGATGACTTGTAAGTCCATGTCAGGGTATTAGAGTTGTGTACAGTAAAGACAAGTTTGCCTATTTTTCCCGCTCCCGGAGTGTACTTATCACGACCATGACTTCAAACCGATTGAGACCGAGAGTTGCGTCCAAATAGACGCAAGTCACTAGTGTGCACTGCTCCGGGTGCTGTGACGTGGCGTCTACTTTTAGCGTCACCAGATGCAGGTCGCTTGTGTGAACTGCTTTTAGTGGTGACGCAGCGTCACAGGATGCGACTGCAAAGATAACGCAAATCACTCTTGGGCACCGAGCCTAAAGATTAACCGTCGGAGTTCAATTTGAAAGATTTGTTTGAAATGTAACTACATCTTTTTCTTTTTTGAAATACATAATGACATTTTAATCAGGAAATAATATTTAATTATTTTTATAGAATTCAATATGAAAATATTTAGTATAATAAGTATAAGTGAGAAAGAATTTTTGTGAAATTACAAACTTTTACTATAGTAAGTCTCTATAGATTAATTAAAAAAGGATAATTTATTGATTAATACACATACAATTTAAGATATCAGAACATTATTAAAATAACACATTAAAAATGTGAGTCAAGGTCACATACATGATAACAAGTAAAAATATAACAAAAAAACACAAACAATTTAACTTAATTAAACTATATAGATAATTAGTAACAAATGACTGGAGGGCTAATGTTTGGTTGTAATATAATTGAAAAGAAATTTTAAGAAAAATTGAAAAAATTGAAGAAATGTTGAAATATATAACAGTTAATTGAATTCTATTATCTTATCTGAAAATTCCCTTGCTCCTTTTCAGCCATCGTTGAAACAGCCTTAAAATTCTACATGTTTCGGAACATCTACGTTGCCATCCTCAGAACTTAATAAAAGAAAAATATGCAATAAGTATATTTTTCTCTTAACAAAAATTGATAACAATTTGGCATTTAGTGGCAGATAATTATATAGGTTAGATCAGGCAATATTTTTGAGACCCAATCGATTTTTACATTATTTCATCAAAGTTCCCGCGATCACCCTTCGTTTATCCACTCTACTTTTAATTCTTCTTTCCTATATATCTAGTATTTATTCCTTAAATTAAATATTTCCTCCATTATATCTCTGCCTTTATAGAAAATACATAAAATAAATAAAATGTACACTACGTTAATCCTGAAAGGTTGCAGTCTTACCTTGACGGATTAAACAATGGCCCTATCTTATAAGCTACAAGATAGTGTAATAATGCAAGGTAAGCTTGACTTTTCATGACGATGTAATTTTCTTAATTAACCCCTGGGTTAAATTTCTCAGTCAGAACCTTTTAGAATATATTAAAACACATTTAGAATTGGCAAAATTGGTAAAAATGTCCCTGCGTTTGTCCTTTTTTTTTCTTTCCAATGCTTCTTAAACAAGGTATTACGTATCCATACTAATAAAATTAAACGTTTATCTGTCACGAGTGTTGCGTGATATCTACCGTATGCAGAGATCTGACATTTTAAAAATCAGTAGCCTTTGTGCACAAACATGTGCAATTCAAAGCTAAAATTTTAAATGTTTAGCTAGGTTTTTTAAAATTTATTAAATAATGGGCCGGAGGAAATAAAATGAAAATACTTTTTATTTCTGTTTCTTTGAGGAAAATAAAAGCTTTGATCAGGATAACCACGCAATTGCGTGGTAAGAGTGTAAAAACAGTTTAGGAAAAAAAACCTTGGTACACCCATCCGAGAATTGAACCTTGACTTCTCTGGCACAAGAAAAACAAATTATATTAGCATGGAATTTAATCTGATTAAACATTGGTGCTGGTCTCGGGTTGGAATGTAAAGATATTAAAATTTATAACAGTTATAAATAATTCAATAATTTAAAATTATGATACACCGTGTGTTTACTAACAATCTGGGATACTTATTTATTGACATTAATAAACAAGGGATCAGTAAGGTAGAGCTAAGACTAAATGTATCCAAATTTGCATGTGGGTTGAGTGGAAAATTCACTTAAGGCAAACAACCCTTAACTTACCCTGTCGGAATTCGAACCCCAATCTCCCTGTCATCAGCAGGTCAGTCTAACATGAGAGTGACGACTTAGGGCTCGTTTACACGGGGTGAGTAGAGAGGCAAGTCGAGTGAGCAAGTAGCTTGACTGGCCACTTTACTGCCGTCAGCAATGGCAAGTAGCCATTTACACACGATCAAGTCAGTTGTCTTGTAGAGAGCGAGCAGGAAGAATCCGTTTGTGCTCCACTGTCATCGTCAAGATGGGAAAAAATGTGTCAAACATTTTGTACAAGTTTTAATTTGTGAATTAAGTGTAACAATTCAAGAAAAAGTGACCAGAAAGAAACTAAAATGGACACGATAGTGGATAAGTAGAAGGGACACTCATGGGGCATCTGATATCTTATTGATTACAGTCTCTGCCTCTGACCATCTCAAATTAAAGTAGCGCCACAACAAAAGAACACCAAAAACGGTCGCTGCTTAGAAAGCACGTACGTCCTCTCCAACACTGTGTGCTCGACTATATACTTGCCTGTACCTTTCTATACACTTGACTGTACCTGTCTATTCACTAGCCTGTACCTGTCTATACACTTGTATGTACCTGCCTATACACTTGCCTGAACCTCTCTATAAACTTGCCTGTACCTGTCTATTCACTAGCCTGTACCTGCCTATACACTTGCCTGAACCTCTCTATACACTTGCCTGAACCTCTCTATACACTTGCCTGTATCTGTCTATACACTCGCCTGTACCTGTCTATACACTCGCCTGTACCTGTCTATACACTCGCCTGTACCTGTCTATACACTCGCCTGTACCTGTCTATACACTTGCCTGTACCTGTCTATACACTTGCCTGTACCTGTCTATACACTTGCCTGTACCTGTCTATACACTTGCCTGTACCTGTCTATACACTTGCCTGTACCTGTCTATACACTTGCCTTTGCTTGTCTACATTGGTCGAGTGAGGCGAGCAGGTGCACAGTCGAGTTAAAAATGTGGTGGAGAGAGAAGGAGAGTTGGTGAGTGGATAAATCGCCTGTCTATACACTCGACTCTCCCATTTACTCGCCAAAATACTCCCCCCGATACTAGCCCAGACGTTCCACAGGACAAGTACAGTAGCCCCATGACTTCTTTGGTGCTGACTGACAACTCACAGCTGACAACTAAAGGCTTTGAGAAGTTACCAGGCCAAATTATGTATCTCTACGCTGAGCCATATAATCTGCAAAAACATGTGTTTAGCAGCTGTCACTTCTGACGGTCAAAATTTAGGTATATACCTAAATGTTGACTGTCATAAGCCAACTGTGAACTGTCAGTCAGCACCAAAGAAGCCATGGGGCTAGTGTTGCTTGCTTTTCCTCTACTTGATCCAGTTACTCTCCTTGCTACTCGACCAATGTGAACCAACCTTTAGACTAAAGGTCGTAGCCAGAAAAATTTCAGGGGGGTTTGAGGGAAAAGAAAAATTACAAAAATGAAATGTTTCTAGAAGCTATCTGGAATTTATTTGATGTTAAAAGGCATAGATTAAATACTTAAATTACTATAGATATGCTTAAAATCTATGCATATAAATTTACATAGCACCTGCTCCCTCCGAGTGCAAGAATCTACAATAAACACTTCTTATACAAACACATCAGTGGTGGTATAACAGGGGAAAGCGTATATTAAGGGGGCCATTGCTCCTCGAAAACAACTTCTCCCCATGAAATAAAATTGCTCCCGCCAGCCCCTTTTTGGGTTTTTATCACTCCTCTTTTTATTTTCTCGAATATGAAACGAAAATAAAAACTGAAGATCTAAAAAAACGGAAGGAAAGGACCACTCTAAATATCTTATAGTAGGGGTGTGAGAAATTTCGACTAGACTTCGAAATTTCAAAACAAATGTTAGTTTCGACTTCGCTTCGAAAAGAAATTCCGGCTTCGATGCTTCATCAATTAAAATATTGACAGCTAAACTACTCGATTTATGGTCAATTATTGCAATTTACATATAATATAAAAAATATGTATTTGGAAACACTCCTGGGTAATTGAATAATTGTAAATCGTAATATAGCTTGATTTATAAGATTAAAATTAAATATTAATAACAATAAGTACAACAAAACATTTTATAAGTAATTTTAGTACATGAAGTTCAATAAATAAAAATATAATTGATTTTTCTAGTGTAAAAACACTAACAAAAAAATATTCGAACTTCGATTCGGCATCGACAACATTTAAGATCTTCGATTCGAGTTCGCTTCGAATTGAAAAAGTGTACTTCGCACACCCCTGTCTTATAGGGTTATTAGAATTTTGAAAAGATTTTATAACGTATTATCACTTCTTAAGTATTATAGGAAAAATATTTTGCAACTAAATTCCAGGTTAGGGCTCGTATAATAGACTAGAGACATCTAAATACCAAATGTTTGCTGGTGGAAGGCCTCTGGATCTCTTTAGAATGGGTAGATTTCCCCCTACATCTTTTGAGACACAATTATTGAAAAGGGTGACCTATTGTCGGGGTAGAGGTTGGGGCAGTCTGTGCTCTGGGTCGTCAACCATTCTTCCGACTATCCGGTCTGCAGTCAGACTCAGATAGGAATAAACATTTTTGACTGTCGCAAAAGTTTTTTAACACAATTTTCTTATATTAATACGTCAAGTCATGTGATCCAGAGCGGTCACATTTGATAGATATTAATACCTATAAAATAACACTAGTAAAGTATTATCAATTTTCACAAAAAAAAAAGTTTGTATTTGTTAAAAGATTTTTAATTCCTACTAAAAACGAAATGATTAGATTTGTTTGTTCGGTTGTTGCAATTCATAATGTTAACTTAGAAAATAAAAAAATATTATTTGGAATAAGTATACCAGATTAACCAGATTAACACGATAACTATATCTATATGCATGTGGAGAATGCTAGGCCTCCATCGTGGTTCGGATTCCACGTTAAACTGTAGGTCCTCCATTTCATCTCATAATCACCCTACCGTTACACATTAGCGTTAGTACGTGTAACCCGAACAGTTAGTAAGACACTGTGCTAATAATAATAATTTCAATTTCCTTTATTATAGTGCTGGCCAACAGTCGTAGGACCTATAACAGGCCAGCACTGAAAGTACACAAGTACCTTACAAATACATATATTTACACGAGAAAATAAGATAAACAAAAATGCCTAAATAATGATATATAATGTTTAATAGTTACAAAAAAAGTAATTAATAATGATAATAATACAAAAAAGCAATAATAACAAAAAACTAAAGAGTCATTAAAAGCAGTAACAATACGCAAAAAATAAATCAGAATATTGTAAAATTTAGATATTACAGGCAGAACCTCTTAGTGATAAATTATTGATAAGGGATTTCCTTAAATACCTCTCTGAGTTTAGCTTTTCTTTTATGATAAAAGTCGAATTTGACAAATCTAGAATTGGCGCTATGGATACAACGACCTAAAGGGCTTACCTTATAAGAGCTATTGAGAAAAGATAATTTTGGATTACGAGAAGCCCGAGAAGGGATATGAATGCCTACATGATCAAGGGCAAAATTGCAATAAATTTTGCTATTGAATATATTAAAAACAAAAAGGGTGATACAATAAAGTCTAGGCGAGAAGAGAGTTTGGAGCCCTAAGAGGTTTCGAGTTCTGTCATAATCATAATAAATCCGGTTACTTAAGTATTTATCATAGCACGCAGCGACAATTTTTTTTGGAACGTTTTCCAACCTAATAGAGTCAGTTAAGGTAATGGAATTCCAAGCAACAGTAGCATATTCTAACTCAGATCTAACCAGGGCGTAATACAGACATAAAAAACAATCAACTTTTTTAAATGATGACGTAATAAATTTAATAAGTCCAAGTAATTTTAATGACTGGAAAATTACATGGTCAACATGATAGTGGAAAAAAAGTTTGTTATCAAGAAGAACACCAAGATTATTAATATAAGGGGTACGAACTATTTTCTCACTGCCCAATTTATAAGTAAAAAAGAAAGATTTAGTTGTCCTAGTAAAAGTTATAGATTTGGTCTTAGATTTATTATTATTATTATAACTATTTCTATAACAATAACTAGTCTACACTACACTCTAAATTAACAAAACTAAACTAATTTACTAAACAGAATATTTATAACATGTACCTATCTTCTGGGAGGTTGTTCTAAAACTTTCGCTGTTTATATTTTCATAAACAACAAGCAATTGGGAGGAGGAGGGGGACTGATAACTGAACTCATTCCTTACCTTCTGCTTAACCTATCGCCACCCTTTCTTTCTGCTTTTCTTGTGTTTCTTACATCCTCCTCCTTAAAACTTAAGAGGGCAATACTATTTATTTTTGTTAAACTTGAAGTGGGGGGAAGGGTTGAACCCCCAAATACTTCGGTCCCCCCTATTATCCCCCACTATCACCTTGCTTAGATCATTCGACCACTGAAATGTTTTTTTTAAACGTTTGCCGATCTAAATTCGATAGTATTTAAACAGGCTACAGGCCTACAGCGCAGATTGGTACTGTACAAATTTAATCTTTGCTTAGTGCGTCTATGTATATATCACGTCACTTCACTATACTATAAAGCCAAATGGCTGAGACTCACACACTCAGACACTCACACACTCACACACTCACACACTCACACACTCACACACTCACACACTCACACACTCACACACTCACACACTCACACACTCACACACTCACACACTCACACACTCACACACTCACACACTCACACACTCACACACTCACACACTCACACACTCACACACTCACACACTCACACACTCACACACTCACACACTCACACACTCACACACTCACACACTCACACACTCACACACTCACACACTCACACACTCACACACTCACACACTCACACACTCACACACTCACACACTCACACACTCACACACTCACACACTCACACACTCACACACTCACACACTCACACACTCACACACTCACACACTCACACACTCACACACTCACACACTCACACACTCACACACTCACACACTCACACACTCACACACTCACACACTCACACACTCACACACTCACACACTCACACACTCACACACTCACACACTCACACACTCACACACTCACACACTCACACACTCACACACTCACACACTCACACACTCACACACTCACACACTCACACACTCACACACTCACACACTCACACACTCACACACTCACACACTCACACACTCACACACTCACACACTCACACACTCACACACTCACACACTCACACACTCACACACTCACACACTCACACACTCACACACTCACACACTCACACACTCACACACTCACACACTCACACACTCACACACTCACACACTCACACACTCACACACTCACACACTCACACACTCACACACTCACACACTCACACACTCACACACTCACACACTCACACACTCACACACTCACACACTCACACACTCACACACTCACACACTCACACACTCACACACTCACACACTCACACACTCACACACTCACACACTCACACACTCACACACTCACACACTCACACACTCACACACTCACACACTCACACACTCACACACTCACACACTCACACACTCACACACTCACACACTCACACACTCACACACTCACACACTCACACACTCACACACTCACACACTCACACACTCACACACTCACACACTCACACACTCACACACTCACACACTCACACACTCACACACTCACACACTCACACACTCACACACTCACACACTCACACACTCACACACTCACACACTCACACACTCACACACTCACACACTCACACACTCACACACTCACACACTCACACACTCACACACTCACACACTCACACACTCACACACTCACACACTCACACACTCACACACTCACACACTCACACACTCACACACTCACACACTCACACACTCACACACTCACACACTCACACACTCACACACTCACACACTCACACACTCACACACTCACACACTCACACACTCACACACTCACACACTCACACACTCACACACTCACACACTCACACACTCACACACTCACACACTCACACACTCACACACTCACACACTCACACACTCACACACTCACACACTCACACACTCACACACTCACACACTCACACACTCACACACTCACACACTCACACACTCACACACTCACACACTCACACACTCACACACTCACACACTCACACACTCACACACTCACACACTCACACACTCACACACTCACACACTCACACACTCACACACTCACACACTCACACACTCACACACTCACACACTCACACACTCACACACTCACACACTCACACACTCACACACTCACACACTCACACACTCACACACTCACACACTCACACACTCACACACTCACACACTCACACACTCACACACTCACACACTCACACACTCACACACTCACACACTCTCTCACACACACACACACACACTCACACACACACACACACTCACACACTCACACACACACACACACTCACACACTCACACACTCACACACCCACTCACCCACTCACCCACTCACATTAATATTTACCCACTTCCAGATAAGCTAGAAGCATGAAATTTGGCAAACTTATAGCTTCTACCCTGTAACCGACGAGAAAATTCCAAAAAGTTTAAAAAATATATATTTGTAGCCCCCAGAAAAAATGCAAAATGGTGGAGCAGCTTTAAAGTCAGTGTGGACCATTCTTTGGAGGCCTCTTGGGGCTAAACGGTTAGACCTATAAAAAAACTGATTGCACCGGAGCTAGATTTTTTTAATTTTGGGTAAATTTTGCACATTTTACACATATTTTTTATATTTTCTGACACATTATGAGACAGTTAGAATCATAAAATTGTAAAAATAAATCAACGTACAAAACAACGCTAGAATTACATTAGTTTACACTCACTGTAGGGTTTGGGGGTGGAGCCCACAACGAGGAAAGCGATTACTTTTTTATAAGGCCGTTGGCATCACATGCATCCAAGTTTAAAATATGTACCCCCCTTCTTACCTTCCATCCTCCCATTTTATCTTAATCCACCACTACCCTTTTTTCATCTTTTTGTACCTCGCTACCCACCTGATCGTTTGTTGTGTATCTACGCTCACATCTACAGATATCTAGTGATTACCAATTAGATTCGGACACCTCCAACAAGTTTTATCCAACCTCCCCTTGCGCCCAAACCCCCCTCTCCCCTAATAGACATTCACACTGTTTTCTAGGAATGGCGTCACGCTGTAAACCATCACACACACACATACACACAACAATAAACAAGCCAACAATGGAGTCGACACCGCGGGATGCTCTCCGCGCTTCATTTGTTAACAATCCGTCGTGGGGGGATACTGTGGCGAACCCTCTAACCCCTCTCCCCTCACCCCTTGCCCAACATTTACCCATTTCTTTGTGGGGTGCAGCAGGATGGCGTTATTTTGGAACACACATATATATATTTATTTTTTAATTTGAGGCACAATAAACTCCCGATTTACCGTACTCAGGTTATCCAGTTCACGTATTATCCGTACATGATTCTTCAAAATATTACAACCTATGTGATGATATTCATTGAAATTCGCTTTGATTACAATCTTTTATAGTATACTTGGTAGAATAACCGTCCTGAATCACAGGTGGTTGTTGTAACTAATAGCTCACGATACTATTGGTCGCTTATATGTAGTGGACAATTACTCACGTCCATCACAGACTCAAACTTAAGCTATGAGTGAAGAGTGACCCTTACCAAGGAATGAATCCCAAATAGCTCATTGGATGTGCAAGGTTCCAGAGTTCGATACCCGTGTCCAGGTGTCGTTTTAAAAATATATTATTTGAAATGTGTTCTCCTGCATATGGACAGTTGCCGTAATTACAATGATTTCCAACATGTGTGTTTGACATTCACTACAGTATAAGTTACAGTAGTTCTCGTATTTTTCAGTAAAATAAGTAACTTGGCTGTAAACGTGGTACTATGAATGGAGCTTAACTAGTTTTCGTAAACCCCCACTCCTCCTGAAACACTCATAGCGTCTACTCAACTCTCGCTGGTCGCTCACTACTCACCATCCATATTTTAAATACGAGTACAGTTCATTATGCTGACATTAAAGAAAAAACTGTGTGTTCATTTAGCCGTGTTTTCAACTATCCGTTCATTCCCATGCAGCAATTAACATGGAAGTCACCCGCTTCGGTGGCTGCGTGATCTAACGCATTACTATCGTGTTAGACTACTTTACCAAAGATGGTGAGATTGGGGTTCGACCCCTATTGGATCCACTGATGGTGGTTTTTTATTACGTTATTTCCTCACTTGCCTTCCAGGCAAATCTGGGTGCACTTCTTCTCAATTAAATCCTCCTAATTCCTAAACCATTAGTGTAATAAGTACACAGGCGTATAGCCCGAGTGGGTAGTAAGAGGTAGTGCTAAAAACAACATGTTAAGTCAGAAGTTTACTATATTAAAAGTGAAATTTATGAACCAACTGATTATATTAGCACATAACTTATAAAATAACTTATATATAGAACACAAATTACATCCAGCCCCCTCCGCCATTAATTAATCACTGTGAAAGGGGGAAGGACACATTTCACCAATGATACATTTCTCGGCCATTCCAGTATTCGAAATCAAAACTCTTCTATCGGTTGATCGGATGAATCGGACTCGTTTTGATATTGCTTTGTTTTTAATTTAGGGTAAGTCCATAGCTTTGAATTAATTATGTTTAATGGAATAGTTATTTTTGATTGTGAATTAGGTATTTAACGTGCTTTTTATTAAGATTGGCTAGATATTGTATCAGTGGCATGACTCACAAACTAATCTTATAGGACGTCACTTCTAATAAGTTTAGTAGTACCATCTATCTGACAGCTAGTCAGTCAAGTCACGTGAATTTCAGCTATCTCTTTCGATGGAAAATATCAATGTTTATAAACTATAAATAACTATATAGTAAATTGTTAACACATTTGGCCTGAAAATGTATAAAAGATATAATTCTTTCGCACTGTAGGCCTACTTTTAGGTCAAGGAGTCAGTTGACTCCGTTGTGAAAGTTAGAAAATTAATACAAAAAAGAAAATGAAAGTTCAAACTTTAGCAAGAAAATACAACAGAGATAAATTATACAAATTTGGTATTTTTACGCGCAGGCACCTCTTAAGGCGGGTCCACGCGTACGTTATACTCTACGTTTATTCTAATTTTTGATATGGCTCGCGCAAGTGTGGAACAAAATATTCGTTTTCGTGTTCGAATATTTGTCTTGCATAGCGAGTAACGAACTTTGTTCTACATAGAGACGGTAGACTACCACACATCAAAGAAAACTAATAATCGTCTGAGAGGAGTTAATCCATGAAACTGACTATAGAGTATGTGTGGACAGCAGGAGCAGTGGAACTATGGAGGATTCTGCCCCCTGGAAATAATTTGCCCCTCTCTGGAATAAATTCCCCCCTAGATATATTTTAAATCCTCTGATATTATCGAATACGAAGTTGAAAGATGGCCTGAAATCAAACTCCAAATGGCTTCTAGATGCATTCTATTGCCAAAAATTTGCCAGAGAAGACCGCTTATAAAAACTACTAGACTAGAGGCATCTAACTGGCAGAAAAAGTCAAGGGAGGAAAGTTCTAAATATCTTCCAAGGTCATCTAAATTTCAAAAATGTCTTGGAGAGGACAACAATAAATAGCTTCTAGATTTATGCCGTTTTGAAAAATTTTTCAGGCGAGGACTACCCCAAATAACCTACTTTCTGAAAAAATTAAATTTTCAAAATTTGTTCTAGGTGAGCAAAATTTAAATCAAGATGAATACTACACATAGCTTCTAGAGCGAACCATTAAAAAAATTGTTGAAGGAGGGCCACTCCAAATATTTTATAAAAACTATCTGATTTAAAAAAAATTGAAAGGATGACCATGGCTTAAAACATGTATAAGATCAAATATGAATGAGAAACTATTAAATGGATCTAAATAGAAATCTAACATTGTGAGTAACCATGTTATTTATAATTAGGACCCCCCTATAAAAATGATCTGGATCCACCCCTGCCGTCAAGGATATCTGAATTTAACTACCAGAGCTCGGATTTTGATGACATATAATTTTTTTATTGGTTCATCACACAAAATGCTCTTAAGTACATAAACTCTGTTCATGGTCATCTGATTGTCAAAATAAAAAGTTTATAGTCCTTTGTATATATATATATTTCATTTTGAAATCATAGGTCATATTTTCTTGGTTTGCGTTCTTTTAGAATAATTTCTTAGACATTTTTAGGAATTCTGGAGGCATTTTTTGGCATATATGTCGAATAAAGACTACCTTTAAAACGCTTCCTTTATCATTCCTAGCTCATTAGAATATTTATTATATATGCGTAAAGTCTGAACAGATTGTAAAACGAGATGCTAAAAATATCACTTTAAAAAGTAAACATAAAAAACTACAAATATAGCATGTTCAAAAACAAGGTGTCAAGGAGGATATTTGGTCTAAACAGAGATGAGGTTGCTGGGAAGTGGAGTAGGTTAAATAATGATGAGTTTCACAGCCTGTACTAATCACAAGCCATTGCTAGGATAGTCAAGTCTCATAGATTACGTTGGTCAGTACATGCAGCGCCAATAGAAGAATCTATAAGAGTGATCAGGGTATTTATTGACTGGTAAACTCTATGGGCCTTGCCCTTCTATCCTCCTTTCAATGCTTAATTATAATAGATCTGAAAGAGATAGGGCATAATGAGGTAGACTGGATAGAACTTGTTCAAGATAGGGATAGGGTGCCGAGTTGGAATGGGTAGAACTAGCTAAAGATAAGGATAGTGTGTGGTGAGTTGGACTGGATAGAACTAGCTCAAAATAGGGATAGGGTGTAATGAGGTGAACTGGATAAAACTAGCTCAGGATAAGGATAGGTGGTGTACCTCTGTAAGTGTGGCAATGAACTTTAAAGTTCTTAATGCTATAGGATAAGTAAGTAGGAAAGCTTAATATAAGGCTAGCGTCTGAATCTTGAATCGATCTTAACTTGTATCGCTAGTTTGGATACTTATGCTTAGTCTACTTTATTTAAACTCGCTTATGTGGGTTCACGAACTAAATGCCAAACTCATACTAGTCTGGTTTGCTGGAAGACAGGGGTTCAAATCCCAAGAAGGGAGAACCGAGTTTTTTTCTGTGCCTAAAACGGTTTCCCACTATGCTTACATTCATATAGCGGTCTATAAGATTCTACCTTCCTCATTATTAGTCTATTAGTGTAGTATATGAATAGCCCGGATGGAGAGGGTTAGTTTAGTTATTTTTTAAAATAAATTCCAGATTGTATAGTGTCTCTATGTTGTTGTTCCACTGAGCTAAATCAAAGTACTAAAAGCACACGTGAATATGGAACGCGCCCGCGCGCTGAGCTTGATCGTGAACCGTTCCGTCCTTTCCCCTGTCAACCATACACTCCACCCCTTCTCCATAATACCGCCATTTATATTTGCCCTCTGAAACCACCCATACCCCTCTAGTTCCCTTCACAACCAACCCTCCCCTAGCCTCTGCATATAGTAAAGGGAGAATTTCACGCAACATTGACTCAAAATGGCGTTATCCATCACTTTGTGGCGCAAAAGCCATACAGGGAATCCCCCTTCCCGCGACTCATCCTATTCAATTTCATCCATGCGCCTTTTCTCCATGCTATCTATCTCTTTTATTAGTATTACTCTTTAACAAGATAACATTTTTAAACCACATTGAAAATAATAATAAAAAAGTTTTAAAAATAGTAGCCCCCCCTACAATGTTTTGTAATAGATCCGAGATATATATAAAAAGAAAAAACAATTATTGTTAAATGTACCGCGGTACGTATGATGAATTGAGGAATATAAAAAAAACTTTGCTCAAATTCAAAATGGCGGCAGTATGGTTTCGTGGAGAAGTTTATTATTTAGTTTCTCTTTTCTTTCTTTATTTTTTTAGAAGGGGAGGTGGAGATTGAAACAGCGAAGATCCATGCGAGACTCTTCCTATTATATTAAGACATGTGAGCAGAATTCTAGGGTAATTTATTGGCCCGTTGAACAGTCTTTTATTTATGATTACACTCGGTTCGAAAATGTACGTGTGAGATCTCTCTGGAATAAAATGAGTTTATTTCGTTTCGCAAGAAGAAGAAGAATTGATGCATTTTAAAGTGACAGTTGATGCTTTGTGTATAAAGAGGAATGTAAAATAATAATACTGTAATAATAATAAAAAAGGAAGATAGTCTTCATAACTTCACAATAGAGGTCACAAATAGTTGAACTCAAAAACTAGGAATGCCACGTCACTATTTCTATTTTTCTCGAATCAATTCAAATTCTTAGCTTTGACTCCTCAATTCTCGATTACTGAACATTAGCAGTTTACATATTTTTAAAACAACTTTTCTCATATTAAATATTTGTTATTGATTTATATACTATACTATTGAATCGTTGCAGTGATGTCCACGCTAAAAATATATATACTTTTTACTGTGAAACGTTCTATAGAATGAGGCCTCACTCTATTTTCCAGTTTAAGGTTTACTCGTTAAAAGATATTAATTTCCATAAATTTTGAGATTTTGGTGTTTAATTTTAATCAAAACGTTTATTTCCCCCCTGCACACCTCAATAATAACTTTCAAACGACCCCTCTCCTAGCTTTCTATCTATTTTTTGCACCATAGCACGTAATTTAAGTAGGAATTGAGTTTTTTTTACCAAAGATTACTATTTTATTTGCCTATTATTACTATTACTACTCTTATTATTATTAATATTATAATAATAAATAGGTGTTCTGTCTTAAAAAGGGTTCATTCCTTTTGTTAATTAACTTAGACCGCCAATGCACCCTGTCATCTGCCTCCTCCTTTAGCTCCCGTAATTTTTTATTTCCTTCAAGTCCTCTAATATTTGAATCCTCCTTCATAAAATCCTCTTTCCCTCAACCTTTCCTTCTATAACGCCGTGCAGAAGACAGTTTCTCCTAAGGATGTGTCCGATCCAGTTTGCTTCGTACCATAAATGCACATCCAAAATGGTTCTCTTCTCACCAACTCTACTTAGGACTTATTCATTTGTCACCCTGTCTGTCCACCTTATCTTCTCAATTATAAACAAATCAAAGTTTACATTGTGATGTAAACAAAGAATGATTGTACTGACAAGTCATTGCACATAGGATCGAGGGAGGGAGGAGGGGGGGGGGTTCTCACTCCCCGCTGGAATTTGATGAACCCCCTAGAAATACGTATACCAACTTTTATTGGCTAAAGGTAATTTATAGTAAAATTTTCTAGCAAACTCCCAACAGAAACATTAGCTTTCTACGCTCTACAAGCGATGTTTTATTTATTTTGTTGAATATTTATTTATTTTCTATAAACACTGCAACGTTACTTAAAATATCTCATGTTCCCTTTCCCCCCCACCCTAATATTTTAAAAGTTTTTGTTATTAAATAGGTTACATAACCAAATAAAATGAATACATATTTTATCAAATGTGTTAAATTAATGGCGTAGGTATCACCACATTCAAGAAAAAAAAGCCTTTTCATATTACATAATAAATAACAATAGATTAACTCTTAACTACCAACAACCAAATTATATTACGAGCTGATCTTTTCGTTATTTTTTTTGAAATAATTATTCATTAAAAAGCAAAGATTCACATTACCTCCATGATTTCTTTTTGAGCTTTGAAACCTCACACTTTTTAATCTTTCAAAATATAAGTGCCACAAATCATTTTAAATTAATAATGTTCTCAATTCTTTCTACTGCACCAACGACTGTGACATTATTGTTGGGGCTACTAGGGAAGTATTTTAGCCAGATTGATAAAATAATTAAAATAACAATAATCGATTAATTATAACAAAAAAATAAAATATATGTTTGATTACAATAGGTATACAAGAACATAAGTTATAAGTTCTAAATTAATACTGTCTTGTTGCGACACGGGCAAACAATAGTTCTAGGCAGAAGATCAAATGCAGTAGGCTAGAAGAGCAATGTTCAGTAACTAAACAGCTGGACTGGCACCAGGCTATGGGCAGGTGATTCTAAAAGAAAAACTGTGAGGTAATTACAAACAAAAGTACTATGGCCGGTCCTTACTATATTGGTACTGCCAGAGCATTCAATAGTACATGTATTTAATAACCCACTCCCTGGGGTACAACACTAATTTAATTCATCCAATACTAATACTCAGTCAATAGGTACAAAAAACGGGCAGAGGGAAACAAGGTATTATCCACGTGGACCCCATATGGAAACAAGCGGTGTTCCGCGCTTTACCCACCCAAGCTAATACCACACGCGAAGCGTGGCAACAAGAATGATTCAATACATTGAACACATATACCCAACTAAGTCCAAGGAAAAGGATAGACAACCTGGTTGTAGCCATGAAAACAAGTATGTCGTCTTAAGGACTAAAAAGGGAAATATAATTCTCGTGGAGAATAGCAACCATTTGGACTAAGTCCTCATTACATCTGGAGCTCAAGGCTCCTATATCGAAGCTATATCATATGGATATAGGAAAAACATGGTCTATTGGGCCAATATGAATAGTCAGAAGGACTTAAGCAACATTAGAGTTACTGTGACTACACCAACAGAGTTGGAATAACACAAAACCAAAATCTAGTCACTCTGACTGAAACAAGAAATCAAAATAAACGTGATAGTCGTCTCGACTGTACTAAGTCTGAAGAACACAATTCAGATAAACAAAAAGTCAGAAGGACTTAATAAAGTCAGATGGACTTATTAACGTCGCCTCTATACTTAGGAAATCGGAGAGGATTTCTCTCTGTGGAGCGGAGGTGAGAACCACGCCCAATACTCCATGGCCACCGGTTACTTCGTGGAGAGAGGTTCCTCCTTCAACGACGTGATGTAAATGAATACCATGAAGTGAATCTGAGACTCACTCATTTTATACCCTTTCTCTGACTAAAACGAAACAAAAAGAAAGAAATAGAAAAAGGCGTAATAACACAGGTGGGGATAGGAAGGACTGGAGCTTGAGGGGTGAGTAAAAGGGGAGGTTTGAAGACACGCCGCCACAACAGTGGCGCTCGAGGGTCGTGGGAGCGAGCCCAACTTAGTTGAGTTCTTTTTTATGTCAGGAGATGTAGTGAGTTGATGTGTTTGGAAACACCCTCGTCACCATAATTTTATATTTTCCTAGAAGGCATGTTGGCGTTATCCGATCCCATCCAGCCACGGTGTAGTAAGTCTTGAAGCATATTATTCCTGAATGTATCAGCTTTAATTATCTTCTTTGGATTACACTATTATAAGTTTAGTATTTTTATACAAATTTGTATTATTAAAATCCTTTGTAGTATTCTCTATTGGGAGCACCTGGATCATATCCGAGTTCATCCAGTCGCTAACAATAGGTTTTGAAGGATATTATTATTAAATATTTCAAATCTAATACTCTTCTTTGGATTTTGCCAATATAATTATTATAGTTTCATATTTTTTACGTATCCTAATTTTGTAGGTGTCAACTTTACTTGATTGACACGCTACACTACAGCTTGTAAAAGAGGGGGGAAACTCATGTAGTATTCTACTAAATAGTTTTTTTTTCCCAATTACATATCTAAAAAGATAATTGCCGCCACTTGGTATGTAATTTCCATCAAACCATCATTAATTTATACTCAATGCTAATTCTGTAGTGTGTGAGACTTTTTTTTGGTTGGGTTAGTACGTTTTTACACAAAGCGTTACTAGCGGTGTAATTCAGTAGTACTCAAACCGGTTTGAACTCAAGCATCAATTGAACAATTATTATTATTATTTTTTATTTAGCACTGCGTCTTACTACCCGTTCGGGTTATACGCTTTAAGTACTAATTACACTAATAGAGTAGGAATTGGGAAGGGTGAATTAGAGGAAGTGAACCCGCATTTGCGTGGAGGGAGAGTGGAAAACCACTTAGGAAAAACCACCCCCAGTTCACCCGACCGAG
>CABFVX010002788.1:43890-101225 GCA_902151425.1 Timema shepardi | reverse complement strand
GGGGGGGGGGGGGACGTCTCAGTACATCCAACTGGGATCAAACCCTAATCTCGCCGTTATCAGCAGTCACGAGAATGACAGCTACCGTAGCAGGTCTAAGTATTTTAGATGTCAACATTTTTACTGATGAAGTTTCTTAATAATTATCAAAGCCACTATTATTTTTTATGTGAGATATAAGCTTACATTTTTTCAAGGCAATTATAATTTTATATTTTATTCTGATACAACTCAAAAGTTTTCAGAGTTTCTCACACTCCTAATGTTATGTAATATTCACACTAAATATAAATTAAAAACTGTTGGAGGAAAGAGATTAACATTGCCGGAGTGGCATTGTTTTAATTTAAAAGTAACTATTTTAATTTCTTACCAGCGTCTTGAGACTTATGGGTTGAAGAATACGTAATAGCAACCACGTCCCTCATTAGAAAGTCGTGTTTCATATTAGAAGTGATCCCAAAAATGATAAGTTGCAGGATGATCATGACAATCATAACTGAAACAAATATGAAATATAGGCTAATAGGTTGGAACAAGTTTAATTTTTTTTCGTGGCGTTTAAAAACTCGTTGGAGCATGTGCTATATATATATATATATATAAAATTATATATATAATTATTTCTATATCACATGTATAACCCTTTCGGATTATACGCCCCTGTATTAACTATACTAATGTGTTAAGCATTAGTAAGGTTGAATTTAAATGAAGTGTACTCATATTTGCGTGGAGGTAGAGTGAAAAACCATTTATGAAAAACCATTCCCAGCACAGCCGACTGCAATCGAACCCCGATCTCCCTGTCATCACCAGTCTAGTCTATTGCGAAAGTGACAGCTTAGATCATGCGGCCACCGGAGCAGGTATATACATGTATATTAGTTACTATTATGAGTAAGGTATATTTTAGAGTAAATGTAACATTATTTGTGTGTAAAATAAATTAGGGAACCATGTAGAAAAAATGACTCCTGTTCACCTGACTGGGATTCAAACTATGGAATCCCCATCATGAGCAAACCAAAATAAGTGAGCATATTGTTGGAATTACATTTAAAATAATTATTTCAAAGCTATACATTTATTTAATTCAAATTAATATGACACAAAAATAAAATCATACGAGTTTTTAAATTATGAGTAGAACTTTCTTATTCGAAAGGGATGAGTGAAGTTGCAGTAATTTTGTTGCTCAGGAAATTTGTATTTTTTATATTTATTATTAGAGGTATTTAACGTGCACTTTCTGAATCTACTGATTATATCAGTGAACGACAACTAACTTAACTACAGAACAGAAACAACAGCCAGTTTCCAGCCGTTAATTCATCACTGCGAAAGGGGGAACCAATATTTTACCAGTGATAAAATTTTTACGATGTCAAGAATTGAATCTGAGAACCTTAGCTTAATAAATAGACAAGCTACCAACTCAGATAAGGTGTCGGACACTAATTGTATAAGGCTAAATTAAAAGTAACTTCACAAAAAAACTGTATATTTGCGCTAGCTTTTTATTTTAATATTCTTAAAAAACTGACACATATACTTGTCATTCTAAAAAATATTATCTATTGAAAAGACAATTTTAAACAAATAAATTACTTTTAATTTATAAGAGAATAACTTAAGCTTCTTTATTTTTTATTACAACTATTTTTTTTCTTGACGTCGCGTTTTAATTTTAATACACGCCGGGTTAACCGAATGTGGTAAGAATAAGTAAGTTAGAATTTAGAGGAAATGTTCCTGCATTTGCACGAAAGGGATTGTGTTTAAACAACTGAGAAAAAAACCACCCTGAGCACACCCACTCTCCTCTATCACAATAACATCAAACCAGAACACGATGTAGACTTGAGTTATTATTTTTTTAATTTGGAAAAATGTATTTTTTTGACATTATCTTTATAATAAGTCTTTTTTTCTTCCCCAATGCTTAAACCAAATGTTTTTGTCGCCATTGATTTGTACATCCCAATATGTACGAACCATTTACCCTGAAAGGTAGATGTCCTACGATGACGGATTACACAACGGTTCTATCTTATTCCTACCGGCCACACCATAGCGGAACCGTGCAAGGTAAGCTAGCTGCTACCTCTCGGGGTTAACGAAGGGTACCTATGACTGTCAAGAGAGTGATTTGGCCAAAGCCGACGTCATCCTTCGCCACCATCGCCTCGCCTATGACCATGTAGAGAGAGAACAAGAGGATCACTTCCAGGATCTGGTTGAACGGGATGCCTATGTGGTTCCTGAAGCGGATTGCGTGACGAATACCGTGCCCCAGGGCCATGGGGGCCAGGAGGACGACAGTGACGTCGATGATGGTCTGTATCATGGGTAAGGGGGCCACTGACCCAACCTGCAACCACGGAGAATATCACCACATGTGGGGATATATGTAGAGAGAGAGAGGCAAATAGAGGGAGAGAAAGATGTAGAGAGAGAAAGAAAGGGATAGAGAGAAAGAAATAAAGGGTTAAACTAAGGAAGGAAAAGTGAGAAAACCAATAAGGAAAAGATAGAGAGTAATAAAGAGAATAAAGCAAAAAATAAATAGAGAGAAAAATAAAATACGAGGAAGAGTTAAAAAGGGGGGGAAACAAAAAAGAGATAAATAAGAGGGAGAGGGAGACTAGAGAGTTGGAAACCTTGTACGCCTTGTTTGAGCTGTATTACCTAATTAAGTTAAGGATGATCTAAAATGGGCTTTTAAGCATAATTTTACTCTCTGAAATTTATCATAGGAGAGAAACAAAAAAAAAGTATCGTATTTGTTACTACACACCATATAACTTCTTTGAGGGGGGACACATATTGGCTGTATCCGAATAGTCCAAGGCTCCCTAGTCGGACCCTTGAATTTTAGACTTGAAGCAGTCTTGATAATTTTACACTTCTCGCGCTGTTCATAGCGAAGACTCCATCAAACTAATCGAACCGCAATAACCTTATTTAAAATGGCTGAAAACGGAAGTCAGTGCTCTAGCAGACGAAACGATAATACTAAAACAATTTCCAGTCAAACACCGCACCGACACCGCGAGAACAGCGCATGGCCGGTAGCCGCCCGTATCCATGGTTACCAAGACCTCGAGAAGAACGCATCAGTATCGTTCGCGACTATTCGGACAGATCTACACTTGGTCACGTGATTGCCCATGCAACTATCAAGGGCACGGGTCAAGGCGACGCCGCATAAGTAGACTATTCGGATACGGCCATTATGACTAATTTAACCCTTAATAATCACTACTTATTAAATTATCTTAATCTAACACTACCCATTAAACAATTGACATCAAATTCAACATGCTCTGTTTCAGGTAAAAATTAGTATAGTATCAAGAGCTTCATTGCAGCACAGAATCCTAGATCTAACACCTTTCTCAATGGTTATTTTTCTGTATTTGAAAACAAAAGTATAGGCATAGGTCTACTTTACAAGAGTAGGTTTATTATTGATTCTATGTTCATTATTTAACACTCAATTTAAGTGAGCATCGATTTCATTAAACACTTTTTTTATTTCATTAACTATATTATGTTAACATGTTTAAAAGATGTATATCCTGATCTTGTCCAAAACATCTTTATATAAGTGACAGCCAAATAATTAATCATATTTAAGACATACTGTTTCTCAAATATGTTTTGAAATGTCATATAACCATAACATGTTCCTACTCTGCAGGATGAGATTGTGCCTGCGGTGAGCGCTACTGTCCACATAATTGAAGCAAGGTTCATCTGCTTTAGAAAGGCGCATAATACATGTGCAAAGTAACTAAGATCTTGTGAGTAAGCTATACATAGATCAATCAGTTGTATTTTCTATTGAAGAGGACTTTATCTCGATGTACAAATATTGAGTAAAGTATCTCCCACTACCTTGGCCATTCACGCCCATGCTAAGCCCTAATTTTTTATAGGAAGCCGAGTATTGACTACCAATATTGATTGAAAGCCACTAACATTTGACAATTTTTACATATGTCCTATTCTGTTTATTTTATTATAAAGTTCATCTAAATAGTTGTCAAAAACATTCTTTAATAAATACTTACTTATGAATTACTGTATTTATTCTCTTTACATTACATTACTAGACTAATCAAACGGACTAATAATGTAAATAAAATTGTAATATTTTATTCCGCCATTTTGGCAACATTAGTTTCCATTTTCCAAATAATGGCCTACCTCAGAGAATAAAATTTTAGTTAACAGTCAACGCCACTCTTGATCACTTACCAGAAACACGATGAGAAATGGCGTAAAGACAAGCCCCACAATATTGCTGATGATCGCGCTGATGAGGGCGGCTGGATCGTTACCGTTGATCACGAAGTTCAAGATGGTGGCCGTGTTGAAAGAAGCGGGTAAGCAGGCGGTGATGACGAGGCTGAATTGAGTTGAAAATGCGTTACAGACTAAACATAATGTATACCTTGAGTTTGGTAGGAATCCTGTGTGGTCAAGAGTTCCTGGTAATAGATCCAAAGAACCCGGGTTCAATCCCCGGCTCTTCCAGACTTTCTGTGAAGCAGTGGATCTGTAACGAGGTTAACTCAGCCTCATTAGGACAAATAAGGAGCTACTTGAATAAAAAAAAGTAGCAGCTCCGGTCTAGAAAAAATGAGATTAACAGCTGCGGGACTCTTTGTGCTTACAACATTACACCTTCTCCACAGAAGTTGGCACTATCTTCACCAACAGAAGGTGGCCACTCTGTCGGTATGGATCGATTGCAAGCTGACATCATGGAATTTTTGTTCAGTATTTTGGCACCCTATCATTTTTATTTTGCATCACGCAGGGTGTGCTAAATATTAATATTATATAGAATACAATTGGGACGAAAGATTAAGTCTCACCTTGGACGGGTTACGAAGAGTAAATGAATCAGCATTCTCTCCCGGGGATAAAATGTAAAAAACCATTCGTGGGTAGAAACAAACCCGGCTCCCTTAATAGAGAATACGACCTCAAGTTTCAACTTTTTCGGGCCATGATCAGGTCCCAACAGTTTTTCTGTGTGAGGGTGGAGTGAAAGGTAGCATCTGTTAAGTTCTGTATTATTTACTTTTTCTATCGAAAAGCTATTTTGAGAAAAGGAATATTTTTTGAAAGATATTTTGCCATCTTGGTTGGGAGAGTAATTAACTAATAAAAATATGAAATAATACAAAGTGAGAATTTCAATGTTGTTAAGTAAAGTTACTTAACCTCAGTTTATCGAATTTCTATCTAATATTTATTATCTGGTGGACCTTGTGTTCTTGGGGTAAAATACTCGCCTCAAGACCCGATGTTCACGGGTTAAATCTTGGCTGAGGTTGGTGGATTTTTACTGAGCAATTAAAATCCTTCGGAGGGGAATTAAAATCGTCAGTCCCATGAAAATTGTGGCGTATAAAATATATCTGGAAGGTGTGTGAAAATAACTTATCGGTGAAATTTAAGATAGGTACTTTGTTACTCGCTCGCACAAATCCAGCACGGAAAGCAACAGGAAAATACAACAATTCCAGAACTTCCTTAGTAAGTGTGCTTTTTACCAGATGGTGCGGGCGGTACTAGCCAGCCTAAAGAATGACTGTATACACAACTCCGGATGGATGTGAAGCACTTCAGGACCAAACCTAGGTTTGAAGATTCGTTATTGTTTGTCATCTGAGTTGTAATCACTTACCCGTTGTTTAATGTTTGGCAGCTAAGTTTCCATTAATGAACGACGATAATTTGATAACCTGAGTTTAAGTAACAAACTTTCTTAATAACCAGTTAATTCTCATTGTATAAGTTATTCTTTCTTATTCTTACCAACAAAATAAAAATAGAATATTGCTTTAATATGTAGGCCTATTTATTTAGTTTAATTATCTACTAATTGTAATCGTGACAGTTCTTGAAGATTTGTCGTGAGCATCGCTGAATTTTACAAGACATTTTTTATACTAGAGGAATAAGTTCTGTTTTAATTACACAATGCTCATTACAAATATTCAAAAAGTGTTGAGAGTAATATGTGTACCAACTGAACCACTATTTGATTTATTTTATATAAAAATGTGTTTGCTATAAACAATGACCCGCTTCGGTGGCGTAATTGGCTAACGCGCTTGACGTGTTCAGCTCGACTGCAAAGGATGGGGAGATCGAGGTTCGAATCTCTGTCGGGTGAACTGGGGGTGGTTTTTCCTAAATGGTTTTCCACTCTCCCTCAACGCAAATGCGGGTTCACTTCCTCTAATTCAACCTTCCGAATTCCTAATCCATCAGAGTAATTAGTACTTAAAGCGTATAGCCCGAACGGGTAGTAAGACGCGGTGCTAATTATTATTATATTATTATAAACAATGCCAAAATACCGACTTTGGATTACGTTCCCTTCCATCCCAATTTGATAATTTTCCATTTACTGTTCTTAAAAGAGTTGAGTATTTAGAAAGGACTACATGGGATGATTTTTTTTAACTCACCCTCTCCAAATGGCCGGTGTTAAAATGCCGACGAGGCCAAACAGAATCGCGAGGGCCTTGAAGACTAGTGGGACGGCGATGAAGCTGTAAGCTTGCACGATCGTGTATAGCTTCGCTTGCTTGCAGGCGTGCTTCATTTTCCCGTAAGTGGTCGTGATGCCGCAGGCGAAAGACACGAATACCGCCAACCAATAGTCTATACTCTTCATAAAACCTGGAATGACGCGACCAAGATATAACGTTACGTACTTATTCTGCGACACTAGGCCAGTGGCGGATTTAAAAAATTTGCTCCCCTAGGCACAATTATAATATGCGCCCCTTCCACCCTCCCCCCATTTTTTCAAGGGTTTTAGGAGGTTTCGATGGAGAGAGGTCTTGGGGGGAAGGGGGGGGGAAGGGAGGAAGGGGCGGAAGTTAGTATTCGAGAAAAGATTTTAAAAAATCTGGCCTGTCTGTACATGCCCTACAATAGCTTTAGTTAACATTAGGAAAAGGGGGAGACTGACGTCACTTACAAAGTTATTTAAAAATAAATATGGTCGTTCTGACTTTAACTTGAACTAATTCAATAATTTTTAAACGTAACTATTAAAAACAAAATATAAAAATAAAAATAATGCTATGCAACATGTGCCACCCCCTAAAGCCGCCGCCCCTAGGCCCGTGCCTAGTGGGCCTATAGTGTAAATCCGCTTCTGCACTAGCCACTCTTAAGTTCATTGCTGCACTTACAAAAGTCCGTTACCTATTCCTATCTCGAGTTAGTTATATCCAGTCATTCTCATCACAGCCTATTTATATATTGAGCTAGTTGCTAGTTCTATCCAGTCCACCTCATTACACCCTATACCTATCGTGAGCTAGTTCTATCTATTCCACCGCATCACACCCTATTTCTTTGAGGTCCATTCTAATGTTATCCTCCTATCATCGTCTAGGTCTTCCCAATGATCTCTTCCCATTGAGTTTGCCAGTCAATATCCTGAACACGGTTCTGATTCTCCCATTCACGCTGCATGTCATGACAATCCTATCAATGTCTGGTGATGATTAGAGGGTATTTAACTCATCATTATGTAGTCTCCTCCTGTCTCCATTTGTTTTTATCAAGAGGATAAACGTGCGTGGCTGTTTACAAGACTTCGCGGGACTTACGGACGTGAGGTTTTGAGACCAGGTGCCTGTTTAACAAAGGAAAAAGTCTTGTCCATGAGGTAGACTCATGTGTCTTTTAGATGGAAATAACAAGTGTTTGTTTACAAAGCCTCAATAATCACGTGACTTGGGTACTACGGCCAAACGACACATTTTTTGGACCTAGTTTGACCTCAGTGATCTTGGGGTAAAAGTGATTGCCTCAGGACCCGATGTTCATGGGTTCAAACCCAGCCGGGGTTGATTAATTTTTCTTGAGCGATTAAAAGACGTACCTCGAGTTCCTTCGGAGGGGAAGTAAAGCCATCCGTCCCATGTCGATTGTGGTAGCGTAAGTAAAATAACCCTAGAAGGTATGTTAAAATATCTTTCTTGGCAAAATTGGTTGGCCCTTTCACTCTCGCTCATAAAAATACTCAGGTGCTGATATAATCAGTCGGTTCATAAAAATGCACATTAAATAAGCCTACCTCAAATTATTAATAATAGGATCTAATAATAATAATAATAATAATAATAAACATTGTGCCGAGGTTGTAGAGGTTTTGTTTCACTAAACTACAAGCGCTGTCGTTCGTTTCGGTGGTCGAATGGTCTAAGGCAGGCATGTAAAACTGACGGGCCACTGGCCGCGTGCAACCCTATATTTGATTTTGTGCGGTCCACTTACCTTTGGTTGAACCAACATATAATGCAACCCTATTAATCTTTTGATAAACTTAGACCCTAGTGGAAATACAACATTTGGGAATTTGGCATAATTTGAGGAAATAGGCCTTGTGAGGTTGGTGTACCAAATATTTACCCCTTTTTTTTTGCAGCAGAGATCAGGTCTCAAAAGTTTTTGAATTTGTGCACCAAATATTTACAATGTTTGATAGTACATACGTTTGTTAAGATTTTGTTTTCCCACATTAAAAGTTAAAAAAAAAAATCCTCAATGGTCTCAGCTTATGAACATTCATTTGAGAACAATAATTATGAAAGTGTATTTGACATAAGAGTTAAATACGACTTTCATAACATTGATGCAAATAAAGGGTTTTAAATTTCAGGTAAACAAAAGGAAATCCACTAAGTTGTAATTCTTTTTATTTGAGAATATCAAAATATTGATATGTATTACAATACGGCTCCCTCAGTATTATTAAATTTAAAATGGGCTCTTACTTAGGCCTGTAATTAAACGTGTCTATCACGCCTGGTCTAAAGCGTTACTCTTGCAAAACTGTTCTTCTGATGGAGAGATTGGTGTTCAAATCCTGGTTGGGTGTTGTGGATGTTTTTCCTATTAGGTTTTCGCTCTCCCTTCGTGAAAATCCGGGTAGATTTGAATTGAAAAGTTATTATAGTCATTCCGAAATACACTTGTATAATTAATGTTTGCGTATATCCCGAACGGTGAGTAAAAAAGAAGTGTTTTAGACAATATATCCTTTTACCTTATGTACAGTACCCTACACTCCATTTACCATCAAAGCTATCTTGCACGTTTCCTCTATGGCTTAGATTATACTATAGCGCCATAGTTAATTCCGTCAAGGAAAGCCCATCCAGGATAAACAGAGAATACCTATTGGGTTTGTTTCACAAAGTTACGGTCAAGCGACATCAAAGAAGGCGCGACTAGTGGTTGTAAATTTGATTTGCCGTGATCAAAGCCATATCCACCATAGTATTAACGTACCTTATTTCTAGTATTCTGGTATAAACACTGCCACTTCAGTTGTGATCAATGCTATGTTCAATATTACCTATTTAACGTACGTACTTTTTTTCTATTCTTCTGGTAGAAACACTGACACTAGATTTGTGATCAAAGCTAAGGCCAATATAAAATATTAAATTAAAGTACCTACTTTTTTCTAGTCTTCTGGTAGAAACACTACCACTAGAATTGTAATCAAAACGTTGTCCATTGTTATATTAACTTATCTTTTTTTCTCGTCTTTAGTAGAAACGTCCAATATAGTTATGACTAAAGCTATGTCCATTATTTTACTAAAGTGCCTTTTTCTAGGCCTTCCGGTAGAAAAACTTATACTAAAGTTGTGATCAAAGCTGTGTCCAATATTATATAAACGTGCCTTTTTCCTAGGCCTCTTGGTAGAAACCCTAGCACTAAAGTTGCGGTTAAAGCTAGGTTTATTTTTTTTAAATTAACGTACCCTTTTCCTAGTGTTCTGGTAGAAACACTGCCACTAAAGATGTGATTAAATCTATTGTATCCAAATACCTTTTTCCTAGGCCTCTTGGTAGAAACCCTAACACTAAAGTTGTGGTTAAAGCTAGGTCTATTTGTTTAATTAACGTACCCTTTTCCTAGTGTTCTGGTAGAAACACTGCCACTAAAGATGTGATTAAATCTATTGTATCCAAATACCTTTTTCCGAGCCTCCGGGTAGAAATGTTCCCACAAGAATTGTTATGAAAACTCCAGCTATTAGCCAGTGTCTTTTAATCACATCTAATGCTGTTGATTCAGATCGCGTGTCAGACGATTGCGTATCCGACTGGTGTGGTTGTGAAGATGATTTCGCAGCCGGGGGTGGGGGTTTCGATTGTTGTGATGGTTCTTCATCACTCATTTTGAAAGCTGTATCAATAAACTGATGAATCAAAAATGGTAATCTTCAAATTTACATATTGAGATACTTAGCCTGTATTTTTTTTAAATTTAGAGGTTAAAAATCTGACTGATTAAATTTCGAAACTATAGAAACTACATTCAATAATAAGAACAATGTATTTTTTTGTTTGAGTAAAATAATAGAATATTAAGCTTGTAATACTGGTTACTGTGTCTTAAACAAAACACAAACAATACTAAATTTTTATTGGTGTAATGTACCTATTACTTCTAGACCACGCATAGTAAACAAGATCAATCATCTACTCTAATCAATACCTCTTCTGCTTTAGCTTGTTTTATGATCATGCACAACGCATAACTAATAGTAAATAGTGCGCAAGAAATTGAAACACATTTATTTTAAATTATGGCGTTCATAGCCAATACATAGCTAATAGTGAATAGTGCACAGCGCATACAGTTTATTTAACTTAAACTTTATATGCGTTATGCATGAGCTTGAGCATAGACAGACCTTGCGTCAGCCAATGAGAATGCGAGAATATCTAGCCAGTTAAACTCCAGTATAAACAGCAGACTGAAGGAAATTAACTTGTGTATCCATATTAATAATAAGGAAGGAAACTATCGTAATTGTTATATTCAAGATGTAACAAGCTAAAAGTTAACGTCGTACAAATGGGTCAACACTCACCGACACCCATAATGATCAGCAACGCGAACACTGAAGCTCTGACCTCCACTCTCCTACACAAACAACTAGCTGCGCGCAGTCGACCTGCCAACTATCTGCTCAGGACTCGATCCGCGGCCAGCTGGAAACGATGAGGTTCCACGCGGCCAGATGAAGCTATCACTTCCTCCAGTAGAACGACTGAGAATGTTCTAGGTGCTGCCAGATGCGTTTATTTGCTGTCATATTGTAACGGGCTAATCTGGCTTAGCCCCGTTCAAATGTAAAACACGAATAATTTTTGTGTTACAAACAAGTCGTCAAGAGTTAACAAATGAGATAATAGTGTTGAATGCTACGCCCGTAACATTTGTGTGTTTTTTTACATACCTGCTTCACCAACTCTTCCGTCGAGTCTGATGCCCCGCTGAAAACAACATCGAGGGAACTGGCTGGGCGTGACCTCAGGCAAGAGCGCCGCGCCGGACAACGAACTACAATCAACTGAAAGCGCCGTGAACGATGTTGGCCGACGCGAGTCAATGTTCCAGAATAAAAAGGATCTTTTCCCCTTCTCTTCACCCCATCACGTGGGGTTCTCATAGTATATATTCGCTGGGCCGCTTGGAAGAAATACAGAATCCTGCTGGACACCATCAGGGCCGTTGGATCACAGCGCACTCTCGTCACGTCGGCTAATTCATTGGATCAACGTAGAAATACAGTTCGGGGAGATGGATCCACGAGACAGGAACAAATTACTAAAGTAGTCTATTGTACGACAGAATGCATCACGTAAACTTCAAGTCAGGAGTTGAGACTGTATCACGTAAACTACAAGTTAGGAGTTAAGAATGTATCATCCAAACTTCAAGTCAGGAGTTAAGACTGTATCACGTAAACTACAAGTTAGGAGTTAAGAATGTATCATCCAAACTTCAAGTTAGGAGTTAATGAAGTATCACGTAAACTACAAGTTAGGAGTTACGTAAACTTCAAGTTAGGAGTTAAAGATGTACAGTTAGATGTTGTAGATGTATAGAGATTAGGATTAGGATTAGCTTATTTTATGGCCAGATAAATAGGGTAACTTACTTGTAAGGATTAGGCAATAAACCGTGTCAATATCGAGACACTGATGTAACTCAAAGGTAGCTTGCCAGGGAAAGAGATGGTTCAAGTTATATGGAGGCCTGGGATCTATACCTAGTTAGGTACTTTTGTCAATCCCACGCACTTGTGTTAAGTGGGTATCCTGTGGGCCGTTCATGCTTCTCAAGATTGGCCCGCGGTTTTATCTTTGTTACTAGCAGTACTACTCCCCTTTGGAGTATACAGCGTATGAGCCGTTTCTGCCCCTCTGGCGCGGCTGGAGCTGTCATTAGTTACTTATGTATGTGTTGTGATATTGACCGCCCGTCGGGTGATCAAACTGTGGGACGTGTTCCCGACCGGGCATGGCCCGTAGGTTTAAATATACCTATGTAAATTGGTTGAGCCTCTTGTAAGGGGTTTGGTCTGTATTCTAGGCGCTCGTATGTAACGGGACTTGAACTTGCCCTATGTAAGTCATAACTAAACGTGCGCAGCCAACATGCCTTGTGATTGAGGGACCAGTAACGTAACTCAATTGTCTGAGTTAGTCCTTCTGGCGCCTCACGCCCCTTGTTGGCCTAGACTTAGGCAATGCTACCTAAAATCTTACTTAGTTTGTATAGACTGTTCTTATTGAGATTACGTGCTAAATATTTATAATGTATCATGTTGTTTCATTAAATTGCATTACTTCTATTTAAATCCTTTTTCTTTTTACTTCTCTATATGTATGTATGTGCACCCCTGGGGCTACTATGGTTGATCTTGGTGAAACCACAAACAACCAATAATGAAACCCCAAAAGTAATAGGACTTGGTGCAATATTTGTTCTATCGTCTTACCCCCTCCTACCCTCGCCCCGTCTCTCTGTGGATACAATAATGTATATATAGTGTTCGCGTGTTGAATAGTCGCTTATTATACCACCGACTGAGCGTGGTGGGTACGGCAACTAAGGGCCGTAATTTATTTTATACTCTAAATTTCATTTTCGGCGTAATGGGGGACATCTGGCTAAATTATTGTTCAGAACTAGTATTTAGTAGAAGTTAGGATTCTTTCTCTTTTTGTACGAGGCTTAGTTCATCACGATAATACTGTTTGGGTTTGTTATGCGTACTTTACGCGTATTTAATTTAATGTATTGCTTTTGGAGAGGCTTTGGCGAACTCGGCGTGTCGGGCATTCCGCCCGTCCCTTTCTTGTCTGCATTATGAATGTTTATGGAATTGTTTAGTTCTCTATGTTAAACTCTAAGCACGGGGCACTTAGGTGTTATAGAAGAGACTCGGCCTTACGCCTTGTTCTGTATATAGTTTTGGTTCAACGTTATGTTATCTTGTTTTGATCTGGAGGCGCGTTGATGTTTGCCTTTTATAACCTAAATTTAGATGCATACTAAGGAATTCATAGTTGTATCGTTGCTTGCGCTTAAAGCTATAACCACAGAAAGAACCATAGATGTACAACCAGAATAAAACCATAAGTTTCTTTTTTATATTTTGCTCTAATTATGTATCTTTTTTGATTTTATCTTAAATAAAACTAACTATGTTAATTATTGTTTAACTTCTTGTCTGGTCTTCCCAACACTCTTCCAAAAATGTTTAACTTGACCAGGAGAGGTTAACAAAAAGTAACTTAATATTTGTATGAACACTTCACGTCAAATAATCAAATAAAGATACACAAACCGATGATGATGATGATGATGATGATAATAATAAATTTATTGAGGATAAAAGATTTTAAAAATGTAATAGTTTATGATACAAAAATGTGAAGAAAATTATAAAGTCATAGTTGAAGTGACAATTAAAGGTAGAAAATAACCTATAACTTACAAAAAAATAATTATATTTTATGAAAATCTTAAATTGGTGGATATTTTTTTAGATATAATTATATTTTTGTAAGTCATAAGTTATTCTCTACATTTAATAGTAATTTCAATTATGACTTAATAATTTTCTTTACATTTTTGTATTGTTAACTTTTACATCCTTTTGTATCTTTTATCCTCAATAAATTTGTTAATTTTTATTATAATCAACTTGTTTATCTTTATTTGACTATTTGACGTGAAGTTTTTATACAAGATTCAAGTTACTTTTGAATGTAACAATTAGTTTCCTTCCTTATTATTAGTATTAAATATCTCCCTACCACCAAGTTACTATGAATATTATTAAAATTATGTGCACATGTTTGAAAGGACTTGTGGTAGCCATATGGGTTTAGGGAAAATTTATTTGTGGGGGGAGGAAGTGGTTTCAAAATCTTATGTTTATGATGATAACATGATATTACATGATGATATTATTAAATCCTAATAAATAAGAGCATTGTTATTTTATACAGTATTGGTAGAACTTTATATGTGTTAGTACGGGGGAGAAGAGGGAGGCAAGTAGAAAAAAAGTTTTTTAAGGACTTTTTACCTTCTTCCTTCCCGGTTAATGTTAGAAAAATTGAATGCTCCTGGAACCTATTTAAAGTGGTCCTCGTTTGGAGAGTTTTTGAAAATGATTTTATTTAAAAGCTATTTAAAATAGTTATTTCCATTAAATTATTTGAAATTTGAATATCCCTAAAGATTATTTGTAGCAGTCCTCCTTAGGCGAATTTTTGAAAGTTGGATACTTCTAAAAGATAATTTAAGAATGCTCACCTAGAATTCTTCTTGTACATTAGATTCCCTAGAAGCTATTTTAATGGTGGCAATGAACTTTCGAGCTACCTACAGTAGCCCCATGGCTTCTGTGGTGCTGACTGACAGCTTTGAAAAGCTACCAGACCAAATTATGTATCCCTACGCTGAACCATATGATCTGCAAAAACATGGGTTTAGCAGCTGTCACTTCCGACAGTCAACATTTAGGTAAATACCTAAATGTTGACTTGCAGAAGTCAGCTGTGAGCTGTCAGTCAGCACCAAAGAAGCCGTGGGGCTACTGTACTAATTCCATAGAGTGAGTAAGAAGCCATTTTAAGTGGTCATACCACACAAATTAAAAAAAAGTTATCGTCTGGAATAAAAAAATTGTATGCCCTTAGAAGCTATTGAAACGGTCTTCCACCAAGCTATTAGTGAAAATTGAATGCTTTTAAAATCTAATTGGAATGATCGATCATCACTTGTATTTTTAAAAAAATACACTATACTAGTGTACGCTATGAACTATTTACTATTTGCTATGCGTTATGGATGAACGATAGACCCAGGCAGCAGACAATTAAGAAATATACTTTCAACATTATAGGGGTTTTGCTGCGTTCCTTTGGCCAGCTTCAGTCCTTCAACACTGAGCTTCGCTAGTGTCACTGCTGAATGATGATAGGACTAACCGCAGCGATCCTAGTGGTGAAAGACTCAAGCTGCCAAAAGGAGCGCAACCATTTTAACCTGAGGGTTGAGTGTCTGGGTATATTATTTGTCTGTGACCCAGGTTTATAGCGGCATTGTTAACAAAAGTCCAGGCAGGCGCAGTGGTTCCAAAATTTAAGTAGTCACCGCAAGGATAAATGTTGGTCGCGCTACGCACAGGGACGGCAACGCAAGAAAGGTGTATAACGTAATACTAAGCTATTGGACAGTGGCGTGTGGTGGAGTATTTCCAGAGTAATGCCGCCATTACAATCAACTTAACGTTTACGTAACGTTCACTTAAGGGTGACCGCCTCGGTAAGCAAGAAATTGATGAGCAAACATTCAGCTATAACGCAATATTTAATTCTACGAAGTGTTATTTCAAAATATAGTTTGCACCAAAATATTTTCCGATAAGTCTTATCCCCTTCGGTGGCCGCGTGATCTAACACGCTAATCTTACAGTAGAATTAACTGCCGATAACGGGGAGATCGAGGTTCGAGTCTCTGTCGGGTGTACTGAGGGTGGTTTTCCACCCATGGTTTTGCACTCTCTTCACGAAAATGCGGGTACACTTCCACCAAATATAGCCATCCTAATCCCTAAAACCATTAGCGTAGTTAGTTCAAAGCGTAGAACCCGAACGGATAGTAATACGTGGTGCTAAATAAAACAACACAGGACTTTTGATCCTTAACAACACTATGTAAATATAATCTTTACAACTATTAGTTTATCCTAGTTAACTAAACAAATGATTATTAAAATAATTATGTTTGTGTAATCATCCCGGGCGAACTTTACAGAATTCCTGTAGTTAGATAAACAAATATAGAAATAAAAGTTGTAGTGTATTATAATATCAATATTTTCAAAATAAGTATTTAATTTATTCACGTTTGTTAATGCTTGCTGCGACCCCCAGAATATTTTTCACGACCCTCGGATAGGTCACGAACCACAATTATTTAATAACCTGTGCTTTAGAACGCTACAGTGGACTCAGGGTTCTTCAAACTTATTGCGTGTAGGGCCACGTTTAGGGTATCTATTGAAAGTTCTAGGTGAGCCGTGTCGGAAAAGAGACACATTATTATATAGGCTGGGGTGAAAACAAGATGATTTATGCAGAGGAAAGTGATGGACAACCTGCTGAGGTTTGCCTGACATCCGGTAGAGCTCATCTGCGTGTCATTATCTTCAAAATGTGAGAGAGTGTAGTATGTAGTTGGCTTTTATTTATATAGAGAATACTTACTTTTCAATTAAAGTGTTAATTTTCAAGTTAATGATCGTCTAATGGTTCCGGCCCCATCCTGTATACGTGTATATGTCACCAGCAATGTGTGAAATCCAGGCGTTCTATAAAATACGTAAACTTTCTATATGTCAGAGTGGTTTTGACAAATTATGAAATAAACGAGTTTTGCTGTTATATGTCATACTTATTTTCAAGTTTAAAAAAATCCCCTGGCCACGGCCTAAGGCCGGCTTCACCAGGACGCGGCTCCGGAGCTCCACGAGACCCCTCCGGCTGGCGCTCAGCCCGTCGTGAGTCCCTGTGTATGTGTGTGTTTGTGCGCGTTCTTCGTCTTGCTTCGTTTCATATGTTCAGGTGTCCGCCACCAACCCCGCCGATTGTCATCGTGGGTAGGCCATTTACAAGCAGAACAATTCCGTCATATTCGTTGTATATATATATATATATTTATGTTTTCCGTCGTTTCTTGTTACCCTCCCACTGTCTTCCGTCTGTCTCTCCTCTTTGTACATTGTACGTGTTGTCCCGGTCTTGGTGACCCGTTATGAGCGATGGGGTGGGTTTTTTGTAAAATTTTCCCACCCCTAACCTGTTGATCGCAAATTTCAGCCCGAAAGGGCGCCATTACCATTCGTGTTGTGATTGTCCTTATCCCCATGTCGTGTCCATTTTCGAGAGCCCCTCGGGGCTGGTGTTAATGTCCATCCCATTGTGATTCCCCATGTTTTTATTCATGTTTTTATATGTAAGTTTACAAAATAGAAAATAATAAATACCTAACAAACAATAAAAAAATCTTTTTTTAAGTCCCGGAATATGTTATCAATTATTTTATCCAGCTATATGTAAGTCTTGCGCCGTTTTCTTGCAGGATCACCTAATTCCTAGCATTTAAGTTGGTCAAGTTAGGTTTAGAATAGGGTAGTTAGACAAGTTTAGGTTAGTTTAGCTATTGTTCTCGGTAATATATAATAACTGGTTATTCTATAAATTTCCTACGAAAATGATGAAATACAACAGCAAAACTAATGTATTTCATACTTTGCTAAGACCACTTAGGAATTATATAGAATTCCGGGTTTACTTACAAACATTGCCATTAACATATATACATAATTAAACATTGCTAGATGTAAGCTGCGTAGCCAACGTAATTACCCCCTTTCTCTCAAATAGGAAACGTCCCCCAACCTATCCTCTCAATATACACATTATGAAATGCGACTAGCGAGTTCTAAGGTAATGTACAGTAGCCCCGTGGCTTCTTTGGTGCTGACTGACAGCTCACAGCTGACCTCTGACAGTCAACATTTAGGTATATACCTAAATTTTGACCGTCAGAAGTGACAGCTGCTAAACACATGTTTTTGCAGACCATATGGTTCGGCATAGGGATACATAATTTGGTCTGGTAACTTTTCAAAGCCGTCAGCTGTCAGCTGTGATCTGTCAGTCAGCACCAAAGAAGCCATGGGGCTACTGTACAGTACACCATACTCTGTTTTGATTACGCGTTTCTAATACTACCAAAAACCGCATATATTTTGTGTACTGTATATCGGAGACCCATCATTTAAGTATTCGTCATTTAAATTATTTAATTTGTTATATTGTCAAAGTGTTTGCGGGCCGTAGTTTGTGGACCTCTGGTCTAGATTTTTTTTAGCATCGCATCTTACTAACCGTTCAGGTTATACGCTTATGTACTAATTACGCTAATGGTTTTAGGGATTAGAAAATATATAGTTTAAGGAAGTGCAACCGCATTTGCGTGTTGGAAGAGTGGTCTCTCAATAGGCCTATACCCGACTGAGATTCGAAACTCGATCTCATCATCGGAAGTCTAAGACGAGAGTGGCGCGTTAGACCACGCGGCCATCGAAGCGGGTTTTAAAGTAACCATCTACGAAACTTTGTTAAGTGTTCCGCCTCCCTCGAGTTCCCCGGAAACCAAGGAAGTGGTTCAGGATGTCGCTATCTCATCCTTAGAAAACAAGAGGACGCATGTTGGGTGTGGACTGTGAGTAACGTTGAGACGTGGCGTGATGGATGTCGTTTACCGAGCCGATGTTTCACCATAATGTCGTGAAACTACTGGAACATATTCGAGAAGATGTTTTTCTTCAAATATAAACAATATTTGGTGCATTCTCACAGTGGAATATATTTGTTACTTGAGTTATCGTTTTTAATATCTATAATGCAGGATCTGAAATAAAAAGGTGTTGGTTAGACAATCCTTCGAGACATTGATATTTCTTACTGAATCTTCTTTATATTTATAAAGAGTTATATTGTGAAAGTGTTGTGAAACGACGTTTCTTTGATTTTATAAGATAATAGACGATTAAAAATAAATTATCATATCTCTTAAATGCTTAACACCATAGCTTAAGGTGAGGTGGAAGGAAAGCATGGTTTAAGGTAAAAAAATTTTATGGTTTTACAAAAACAAATATTTTTTGTTCAAAATAAATATAATTTTGTTTCAGTATATACGTATATTTTAATTTCTACATCTAGTAATCTCAACAGTTCTTTAATATCTGTCATGAGCAACGCGGAGTTTGAACACAGTTTTTTCTCTAAATTAAAAAAAATATATATTCAAATACCACTATACTATTATTATTATTAGATTATTAAATTAAATGTATCCAAACCGAAGCAATGTTTTATTTATTTTCTTACAACATTATTTTTCCCATAAAAAAACGGCAAGATAACTAGACTTAACTAGCATTCCCTTCCACCAACCCCGTAAAAGTTTTATTTTTCAGTTACATGAAGGCTTCGTAGACATCTTCCTTGCATCCTGTCAACGTGGGTGGACATATTGTGTTTGACAGAGGAACTTGATGAACTTGACCTACCTGTCAAGTGACCATGGGTGAAGTTGTCGAGCACCCGGTATGCAGGACCTTGTTCCGACAGTCCTCGCTCGAGACCAGGCTGACCCCTTCCCTGCCTTCTGACTCTGACGACTCGGAGGACGACCTCCCGAGGATTGTAGATGTGATCGTGAAGACGCCCGTCGCGCACAAAGAAGAGGAGGACAAACGGTTGGAAACGGTGCCCGAGTGCGGTTCAACCCCGGCCGTGGTCGAGACCGACCCGAAGGAGCTTGACGGCGACGACGGAGGGGCTGCGTCAGAACATGAGAAGGAAACGGAGGATGAATGTTTTACCGACACTCCAAGACGCGATATCTCGACGGAAGATGACATTTTTAACGCTGAGATGGCCAGTTCTGCAGCACCCAAATATTCAGTATCTGTGGGCACTATGAAAGTGATAGGTAATTATTGTCATTGCTCCTCTTTTTATAAGCCATCCCGCCTCTATAAATAAAAAAATCAGGCAATGACAACTTCTAATAGCTTCTAGAAACATCAGATTTTCAAAAAATGTCCAGGCGAGGATGATTCCAAATAGCATCAAAAGATTTTTTTTAATGTATGGAGAGTACCAATTCAATTACATCCGAATTTTAAAACAAATCTGACTACTCCAAATAGCTTATAAAAATATTCAAATCTTCATAAATTGTGGGGGACAACTCCAAATAACTTTTATGGACATTCAATTTTCAAACATTCATAAGAGATGGGTGCCTTAAAATCTAAAATTTTACTTGCCCCTCTCTCCCCTTCCTACCCAAATAACGTTCGGCCACCAATGTACATCTGTCAGATATGCCCATTCGTGAGAAAATGAGATATTTGCCCTCCGCAGTTTGGGAACTGGTTTTTATATCTTAGTTATTTACAAAATCTTGTGTTCATTTCATCAGATGCGTGTCAGTGGACACGTGGTCTAAACGTTAAACTCATTTGATTCAGTTTGTCGGTGACCAGAAGGTCGAGGTTTGAATCTCAGCTCCATATACTGAGGTAACTACCGTTTTAATACCTTCTGTAAAGTAAAAATTTATAAAACCTGTTTGAATATGTAAATAGGCAGTAGTCTGTGAGTGAAAAATAATTTTAAAGATATCTATTTCAATGGATTACGATCAAACTTGATATAGACAGTTGTTCTTTATTCATCTAATATTAGATATTCATTTTAATTTTTTTTTATCAGCTTCATTTATTGGAGCTAGTTACTCATAATTAATCATTTGACTACGTCCATACTCAACACTTACACAGTATAATAGAATAAGAAAAGTGTTCTGCTTGGAACTCGCCAAATTAGACCTAAGGTTTTTTTTTTAGCTACCCACACGTAAAAGATTTTTAACTTCACCGCTCTGTATTCATTTGTTTTTGTCTTTCCTTTTAGGTTTCAAGACAGCAAAAATGGCGTCTCCGCGCCCTAAATCACCCAGACCTCCAGTTTCTGCTAAGAAAGATGATAAAGAAGAGTCGTTTTGGGATAAAATTGGCACTCTTGGAAGAAAAAAGCGTATTAAGGAAGGTGAGTGTGATTTATTAAACGTATATTCTTGAATCAAGAAATGCTACAAGTTAAAAACGCATTTTTAATTTAAGACGTTGCCTTATTTGGTCATCAGCTGTGAAGGGGGAGTGGTTCAATTCAGTATGTTGACACTATTGTTAATTTTAACTATCAAGGAGTAGCCCTATTCATTTATTTGTGAGCTTTATAGTATTTTTTTTTAGAAAATAACTATTATTTAAAATTGCCAATGCCACTGATTTTGATTTGCTTGGAAGGTCAAAACAACATGAATTTATAGCGTAGGCAGGGCTACACATTTTTGCTTTGCATCAACTAGGCCCTATGTTTATGTATAAGAAATTTAACTGAATTAATGCAAGGATTTCATTCATTTAAACAATTCAAGATTTTGAATTCTTATAAATAATATACCGAATCCTCAGTTGACTTTAATTTCACTTTGCCTAACCTAGTTATTAAATTAAATCCTGTTTTTGTTTTAAATTGGAAATAAAACATTTTCATAATTACGTATTTTGCTTGATTAGACAAAATGCTAACAAGGCAGTTTTTTTTAATACTTTGTGTGTGATAAAAGTGGTCATGACTTAATCTCCATCAGCTGTAATTACTCAGATGTTAGGATATTTCAATTATTTTTACCATTACCATTTCCTCTCCTGTTCATGGTTTCCCTAAGCTAAAAATAAACTATTCTGAAATATTTGCAAGACCTAGAGGCTCTTGGTGTGGAAGATTTAAAGATACAACAAAATGTTTTACATGAAATGAGTAGGCTACATAGAAATGATTCATTCCATAAAAAAAGTGCAAAGGTGGCATAATCTCAAATACACATATAAACAGTGTAGAAACATTTAAAAAATAATGTACCATTGGTAGATTTACAGTATGTTAAGTTATTATAGAACATAAATTGTTTAGTTTAGAAAACTTCAAATCAAATACAGATCAAAGCAAATGCATACTGTACAATTAATTATCTGTACAGAACCAACACAACTTGAGCGATTGAAATGATCTCTAAGTTACAAATGTAGCTACTTTAATTATATTATTGGTAAATTGAAAAATGACACCCAGACATGAGAATCTTGGGTTTGATCCCTTTGTCCAGGTGTCATTTTTCACTTCGTCAAGAATCAAAGAGCTTCATGTCACCAATGGAAACACAACATAACACAAGCTAATCCACCTTAAAGAAAAAGCAATTCTCATCTTTATTGTAATAGACTTGTCTAATTTTATCAAAGCTTCTGTTTGGTCTTAAAACTTCTCTTAGCCATATTATTGCATGAAAGTTGGCAATATTGGCAGCATGCAATACAAATGTGATTTAAAAGACTGATCGGTAATCAATGCAATAATAATATGATCTCTTGAGCATTTGACAAATATTGTCTAGTTTTGACTGTAGCTGGTTCAATGTGCTTTTACTCAATAGATAATGTATTAACAGACTTAATTAGCAGAACCCGAATTCAATATTTGATTGAATAATTTTTTATATTCAGAAAAAAATAGAATAAATACACTATTAATTGTTTCCATTGTCAAAGGGGCCTAATACATGTAAGCCTACATGTATACAACATATGGCGACAACCATAATTTCACATTATTCATACTTTTAGGCCCCATTAAACCTAGTCACAGCAAAAAAAAAACTGATTTACTTCCATTACATTACTAAGTTGTATTTTTGTTTTATTTTTCACCAATCAATATTCAAACCAACGTTAGAGTTCAGTTATTATATTAGTCCCCTTGTTTGAATATGCTTGGTGCTGAAAATGTAAGTACCGGTAGGCATAATTTAATACTTTACGGTAAGTACCAGGTTCAAAAACTATTTTAAAACTTTCCTTAGTTAAATATTTCACTGGATTTGTACAGTTGAGAAATAACTATAGTTTAAATTTGTCATTTTTCCTTTAAACTTTATTGTACCTCTTTACAATAATTTTCGTCTTGATATTTACATTATATTATATATTTACAGTCCAGGAAGTGCAACAAGAAGGAAAATATGCCATTGATTCACCCGGAAGCCCCACGGCCCCGGATTTGCCACCTGAGGAGTATGATCTTGGTAAGAAATGGTTTTCACTTTCTCATATACAGACCAATTTTCATAATAAGAGCCTTATCTGACAGTTAAAAAAGTTATTAAATCTACTTTAACATATTCATATGTTAGTTCATGTTTTCTGCATCCATCACTTTCGATGGATATTATCGATACCTATAAAACAATACTAATAATATAATAAAATGTTATCAATGTTGGATGTAAAAAATATATTTGTATTTTCTACAACTTAATATAATAAAATTCAATCAAAGATATCAGCACCAATAGACTATTGAATAAAAAAAGAATAGTTTGACATAAATATTCCAGGCCAGTCTGAAACTATTTTCTATGAAATTCAATCAATTGGAAAATGATAACGTGTATGTACAGCAATTGGACTTTTGATGATTATTATGTTTAGGTGGTCATTTTTCACTTAATTAAATTTGATTTCAGTATCAAGACTGATCCTGTGAGTAACCATTATGTGTCAGTCTGTGACACATGAATTGTATGCTATCGGTGACCTGGTGGTCTAGGGGTAAGGTATCAGACTTCTATGCTGGCGGCCGGGGTTCAATCCTCGCTCCCAGCATAAATTTATTTGATTACCAAACCCTTCCTTCACCTCTGACAAGACTTCTTGTGAATTGTGAGGAATGCCAGGCCTCCACCGTGGTTCGGATTCCACGTTAAACTGTAGGTCCTCCATTTCTTCTCACAATCACCCTACCATTAAACATTAGCGTAAGTGCGTATAACCCGAACGAGTAGTAAGACGCGGTGCTAATAATAATAATAATTGTATGTTTTTTTTAGGAACATTACCTTAGGAATTTGGGGTTCTTAAGTAAGACTCTCTGCTTAGAATATTAGGTTATTTTTATAGTTAGTCAATATAAAACAAATATTGTACTAGTAAAATATTCTCATAAGTCCTAAAGTTCAATCTGCCTAAATAGCTTACATTTCTTTGGGATAAAATTACATTTTGTATCTCAATTTATTTTAGAGGAAAATGAAGAACGGTCGATGATTGAACCAAGGTCTTTCGAAGATCCTAAACTGAAAGAATTGATCGTTGTTCTAATTGAATGGATTAATGATGAGTTGGCTGACCAAAGGATCATTGTGAAAGACATTGATGAAGATCTTTATGATGGTCAAGTGCTTCAGAAATTATTGGGTTTGTATGAAAACAATTCACAAACACTCATTACTGTGCTTTCAGTTTTAAATTATGTTTTCGCTTTGATCACATTGAAATATGAATTATTGGCGAAATTGTCGCCTCATCAGTATTTACTCAGTCCAATTAATCAATGGTTACCATAAGCACCTTTTTATTTTAACATTTAAATAAATTATTGTAATTGTGGTCTTTACAATAATTCTGTCTGTCCATCTGTATGTTTGCCTCCACCCAGGGCTACTCCCAAAAAGTTTTGATGTATTTTGTTCATGCTTTTTTATTGTATGTTATAAGATATATCTCAAGATAAATTGTAAATTATTTTGATTGTAGCCTTAAAATTAAATATTGACTAAATATTGATTTTTGAACATTTAAAATTTTCTAAAATCTTTTAAGTAATTTTGGTTTAAAATATCTAGGGTGTCTAAATGATAAATAAGAGTGTATTTTTGTTTTGTAAAAAAAATAAAAATTGCAGCTATTCTTCTTATGATTAGCGACGGAACACTCAATCCTCAAATCCTATTGTATTTGAGAAAGTCGGGATTTATAAAAATATCAAAAAAGTATCTTGAATTCAATTATGAAGATCATGGCATCTGTCATCAAATAACAAATTTAATCATTTGGTAAAATGACCTATATGGACTTAAGTAGGCTAGTTGGACGAGTAACAAAATCACAAAATATAACAAAATTATAATATTAATGTATATCTAAAAGGTGTTTTCTTTGTTATTTATTACGTATTGGACATGACAAACATATTATTATTTTACAGTAGCTCCAAGCCTTGAATAACATTTTTAAAATTAAATTCTAAATATTTTAACTTTAATCGAAACTGTACATTATTAAAGATTCGATGATCCAAATTTGTATATGAGTTTTGAAAGAAAATTTAAGATTCAGGTTAGACAAGTTAGACAAATATATTATGACATTAAAAAAAAAAGTTCAAAATCACAATAGACTGCATGAGACATGAGAAAGTATGTTTGTTTGTGCTGTAACATTTATTTTTATTTGTGATTTAAATTTTTTATGTAGTTTAGTTCCACTCTTATCTGATAATTGTACTTTGCTTTGATGAAAAATGTATTTGTTTGTAGAGAAACTTACACGAGAGAAACTGGATGTACCCGAGGTGACACAGTCCGAAGATGGACAGAAACAGAAATTGGGGATTGTCCTTCGAGCTGCTAACAGAGTATGTGTAGTGTAGTTTAGTATTTATTTATTTTTGAAATTTTATTTTATTAATAAAGTGGGTTTGTTGTGACTTAATTCAAAATAATTCACATTGGAGTTTACAGGAAAAATAACTTGGGTTTAGTAGTAAGCATATTGCTCATATTACACGCATGAAAGGTGTATAGAAGGGCCCCACTCATTTAAGTTCCAGAGCCCCACCAAAAAGTGGAACATAGCTTTTTTTTTAAATTGCAAATGCATATAAGATTCTATTAATGTTTTCACATTAGACCTATATTAATACATTATAGCATATATTAAATGCGCAATAGATATAGAGCTAAATAAATTATACATAAGTAAAATGGTGCCCTAGGCCATTCTTGAACTAGGCTGCTAGTGTGTCATGCGGAAAATTTTTGAAGGAGCAGAAAAAGCCAAGGTTGTAAAGTCAAAGTCTGAAGCAATTTTGAGTGGAGTAGGAGTGGGTAAAAATGGACTGACTCTGGCTTTCAAATCAAAACCCATAATATTATAACAAAGTATATTAAATTTTAACAGTTTGATTTTATACCTTTTTTACTCTTCAGGACCAATATTTGTAATTTATATTGACACATTTATTCAAATATGAATTCATAACGTCAAATGAGCCTTCCACGAAGTATATGTATTTGAGCACTTTACTGCAGTTAATTTGTCATTACTAACTAAAAGAGTCTAGCCATTTCTTAAGGTGTCAGAGATGGGCAGTAGAAAAATAAAGAGTCGGAGTCGAAGGCTTGGTCTACCGACTCCACAGTCCTGAAATAAGTGCTTAACATAATAAACAAGTAAATGCTTGAAATCCACCGTTTTAGCGGAACTTCAAAAAACAAGGCCCTATTCTACTTTTTCCTCTCTTTGAAACATTGGGCTGTGCAGAACAACTGCATACATTTCTCCTTCAAGATCAATCTATCTCAGTGACCTGGCGATCTAGGGTAAGGTGTTGGACTTCTGTGCTGGGAGTCTGGGGTTTCAATCCTCAGTCCCGGCACATATTTATCTGATTGTCTAAACCTTCCTTCACCTCTGACAAAACGTGTATTAATCACGATTTGGGAATGTGGGGAATACCAGGCCTTCACCGTGGTTCGGATCCCATGTTAAACTTTAGGTCCTCCATTTCATCTCACAATCAGCCTACCATTACACATTAGCATAAGTGCGTATAACCTGAATGGGTAGTAAGACTTGTGATAATAATAATAATCAATCTATCTTGTTCTAAACACAAGTGACATGGCTTAACACTAGTCAATTTATGTAAAATGAAATTGAATTCCTCTATACTACACTACACATTATTAGAGATCTGAAACAAATTCCTATTCAAAATTTGAAAGAAAAAAAAAGTTTTGTTACTCATATCCTTAAATCTCAAATGTGATTTATAATTTGAGTCTCTCATCCCTAATATTAATGCATTAGTTAATTAATTGATACCCGCTATGATGGCTGCGGCGCCCAACACGCTACTCTCGGAGTTTGATCCCGATCGTGTACACTGAGGGTGGTCTTTCCTAAATGGTTTTCTACTTTGCCTCCATGCAAATGTGGGTGCACTTCCTCTCAAACCTTCCTAATCCCTAAACCATTAGTGTAATTACTAATTAGTACATAGGCATGTAACCTAACCCAGTAGTAAGCCGCAAAGGAAAAAAACAGGATACACATGATGATTTGAAATGATTGCACTTTCTAAATGCAGGTTTTAGGACCCCAGCGTTGGTCACAGCAGAAATGGAGCGTGGAGAGTGTCCACTCAAAAAATGTGGTCGCAATCTTACATCTTTTGGTAGCTTTGGCCCGCCACTTCAGAGCGCCTGTTCGTTTGCCAGAGAATGTTGCTGTAGGAGTTGTGGTGGTGCAGGTAAAAATTCAGTGACACTGTGTAATTTAAGACCGTATGTCAATAAAAAAATGTATTGAACTATTTTAACAAGTGTATAATAAGCTACTAGCCGAATTGTCCAGCGTTGCCCGAGGGAGCCATGCAATGTATTGTGTGGCGATCGTAGGCAACACTTTTTTTTTGCTACACACAGAAAAAAAAAACTCTATTCCAGCATTACCCAGGTGTTACCAAGTAAACTGGTTATCCCTTTTAATTTCAAGTAGAGTGGGGTCGAATACACCATTTAAGAATCCAAATTATCATTTTTCTTTTAAATGCCAAATCTGAATCTGAACTAACATTCACAGTTTAAATTCAGTGTTAAATGAATACTCTGGGGTTTGGCGGTTAAGTTTGTACTATTATTATGTTGGTGCTGAACCACCTTTAATCAGTACTATAGCGCTTAGAAACAAATTACAATTCAAATTTTGAAAGAAATGTATTTTCTTCAGTATTTTGAATCTCAAATACTCCGAGTTATTTGAAGATCTCATCCCTACTTTGAATTTTAAATCATGATCCAGCCTAGTAGTCTATTACTAACAACCTTAAAATATCAGTTTGAAATGAATGTTTATTTTGTTTTTATCAGCTTGAATAATTGTTTTAGAAACATGGTGGGTCCCTTAGCCACCGTACAGTTTTGGAGGAGATAACCTCTACCTATGATGATCTTGGCATGAGGTGCGAGAGGGATGCTTTTGATACTTTATTTGATCATGCGCCGGACAAACTTCAAGTTGTAAAAAAAGTAAGTGTAGGACTAGCATTTTTTAGTGACTAACAAATTCTGTGATGTACTATTCACTATTTTTGTTTGTTTGTAGTCTTACAAGCACTTATAACAAACTTCTAGGTACATGATGGTTACTATTTGTAATCTTGAATTCTAAAGACCCTGATTTGGGATAAATAAAATTATTTGGTTTGGTCAAATAAGAAGTTGAGTTTTAATAACGTTAGCAAATGTTCATGATATTGCTGTTTATAATAGCCATTCAAACACTTTTTTTTATGTTTTTGTTTACAAATAGTATTTTGTTGAGGAAAAAACAAATCTTAGACTAAGGGAATTTTTATTGGTTAGCAGAATGTTAAGAAAATGGTGCTAGTGCAGTTGGTACTCTCTTTTTTTATTACAAAATCATAAAAGAGTGGTGTCTTCTACTGAGAAAAATTTCATATAGTTTAGAAATTGATAATTTTCTTTTAGATCTACAAGAATTGTCTATAATTCACATTTAGTAGGCCAAGTGGCCAGTTTGTTTTTGACATCCCACCTTTGATTCTCTCTGGGTGTGAAACATGGCGCAAATGGGAAAATCTAAAACCGTGTTCATGGTACTGACTGACAAACCCAATGGGAAGAGACCATTGGTAAATCCTAGATGCAGATGGGAGGATAACATAGAATGGACCTGAAAGAGTTGGGGTATAATTAGGTGGACTGGATGGAACTAGCTCGAGATAAGGATAGGTTGTGTAATATTTTAAGTTTGGGAATTAACTTTCGTGTTCCTAATGCCATAGAGTAGGTAAGTGGTCACTTTTGTGGACAAAAATAATTGTGTAGGCCTACTGTTATAAATTCTAAAATTATGTATTGAACTTTAAATATCTTTTGATATTCATTTTGATGTGCTAAATAAGTCTATTATAACATGTCTTCCGATATGTTTGTGACTTTGTAGATCTATTTTACACTTATCACGTGCTAATCTTGGTCAGCTTGGGGAACCTCCAAGTGGAATATGGTAACCAGCTCAATCAGTAGTAATTTGTCATTCTGTAACAATTGGCTCATCAAATTATAATTAATCAGTCAAGTTGTGTTAATCTGCTTAGTAGTCATAATATTTTTGAATAGCTAATATAGTTTTTTCACTAACTTCAGATATTTGTGTTTTCTATTGCAGTCTCTGGTGACCTTTGTAAACAAACATCTCAACAAGGTAAATCTGGAGGTGACCGACTTGGACAACCAGTTCCATGATGGAGTTTACCTGACGCTGCTTATGGGCCTGCTTGAAGGATTTTTTGTCCCCCTCTACAGCTTCCACCTCACACCGCAAGACTTTGAACAGAAGGTCCACAATGTAGGGTTCGCCTTTGATCTGATGCAGGATGTTGGCCTGGCCAAGCCTAAGGCTCGTCCGGAAGGTAAAATTTCTGCTAGAATTTAAAACAATTAACTAATTCTGGGATATCTTGTTTATCAATAGGCCGGCATTATTTAAGGAGCCTCCAAGCTGAGATATTAAATTAAGTTAGTGTATATATATATTTTAGTTACTATAGGGATGGGCGCTTTGAGGTCCTTGATTCCTTAAGGCTATTCGAGGATTTGAAATAAAATCAGATTCAAAATTTGAAGAAAAAAAAATAGGTCTGGGCCAATAAACAACTGATTATGGCACAATTGGTCAAAACAATGATATTATTGTCATTTGAGCCCAATTAATCATTTTTGTTGATCTTTTTAATTGTGTGGCAAATAAGTCAGATAGTGATGGCTCACAAATTTTAAGCTGGGCGGCAGACATGTCCTTTGTACTTTTGTTTGATGTCAGGAAAGAGGTTTTTTGGGTGGTGAGGAGAGGATTGGGGTTTGTTTACTGGCTGGGAAGGAAAAGATGTTCGAAAGAACAGTTTCTGGTGACTTGAAAGAGAAAGTCTGAAAGAATGACTGAGTCCTGAATGTAATTACTTTAAAATGTTTATTTTTTCATCTGTCCCTATTGTTTAAGTATATTATTTAAAATATAAATGACAGTAAGTGTTGGCTACTCTTCGTGGAAATGATAAAAACAAACAGAATCTTGACCTTTGAATATTTTTATGCTAGTTTTGAAAAGTTAACCGTAAATTATTAATGTTATGATTATAGTTAGCATGTTTTTAATTTATATCATTAAACACATGAGCTATGTTGTAATTTCTCCTCCCTTTTTTTAAAATATTTGCCACAGCAAATTTAAGTTTTTTTAGTTTGATTTATGTCTATTTATATTTTTACTGGGTATTTAATGGAAAAAATATATATAAATAATACATTCAAACATTTATGTGTTTTTTGCACATTACTTAAGTCATTTTGTAAATAAAATAAAACAAATAATTGGCATCGGGCTGATTAGGCTTACCAGGCTTATTGAATTATCTTTTATAGCTATTATGGTGTTACTGGTGGTTCAACTCAACATCATGTGTGGTATTTTATGTCTGGTGATCCTTGACTTATAATTTAAATTTCTCTCTAACTGTATGGATGTTATTTATAAAATGTGAAATGGGCAGTAGACAAATGTTCATTTAATTTTCTTAAATGTAAATAGAATTTTGATAGTCATTTGATTTTTAGTTAAATAAGTTTTGAAATTAAATATCTTTTGAATTCAAGCAGAACTCAACACTTGGGAGCCTTTATAGAAGCTCACTCTAGTTCATCGTAAAGTGAAAAATGTCAAGCTTGCAGAACCCTTATCACTATTAATATTTTAACAAATGAATCTATCCTACAGACCTTTGCTAGTCGGTAGGATTCTTTCTTCTCCCTCTTAGAGAGGCGGATGAGGTAGGAATTATCGTTCTCTGGATGTTGTCAGTTCAGCCTCATTCAATATGGCTATCAACTTGCCATATATGATGCTTGAACAGGAGGGGTGTTGCCGGGGGCTTAGTCTCAGAAGAGGGGAACTTAAGCAATAATATTAATTAGAGAATGTTGATCACATGTAATACAAAAATTTGAAATGTAAAAGATTAAATATGAAATAACCAATTCTATCCTTGGTAGACACAAGTCACATAGAAAAAAAGTCTGCACCAACTTTAAGTCAACAAATCTTAACCATTATTTATAAAAATATTATGAGGTTTAAAGTGTTAAGAAATAATCAAACAACTATTACCTACTAATTTATTATAATTATGTATTTGTTAAAACATTTAATCAAATAGATGAATAAAAACATATTCCCGAGCGGGATTCGAACCTCAATTACCCCGTCCTCGGCAGACTATCTCAACACGAAACCAGTGCATTAGCTAACTACGCCACCAAGGCGGGTAGCGAAAGTCTGTGTGGTGTGCCATACCATTTATTTTATCTGTTGGGCATGAATTTTGTATCTAACTATAGATAAGGTTTTATAAATTTAATTTATATTTACTTTTTGTTTCAGATATTGTCAACCTCGACCTAAAATCAACTCTTCGAGTTCTTTACAACCTTTTTACAAAGTACAAGAACATAAGCTAGTAGTACTTTGAATTTACTTTGCTCTCATTTTAAAGAATCTCACTGCGATAAATAATTACTTTTTAATATTACAGTGAAACCAAGTTATAGCTTGCACTAACAATAATTAATTAGTGGTGGTTAAAACATTTTATGACTCAAGGTATCACTTTGAGAAAAAGTTATTTACAAATGTTGAATGTTATACTATTGTCCAAATTTTACAGTTTATTATAATTCTTGCTTAAATTAATGTATAGTTTTAACAGGGTTTCACTGTATTGAGAATTTCGAAGGTTTAAAAGTAAGACCATGATATGTCACTATACCTTATGAGGTTTAGTATCTATTTTTAAATAAATTCTCTAATTGAGCTATTTCATAATGTTGTAGTAAAAACTAACTTAATAAAAGTTGTGTTTGTTTTAAATAAAAGTGCATTAAGCAAAATATAATATAATATGCAATAAATAAAATAGAATTGTAGAAAAATAAAGCACCATCTGCCACCCACAGAATAATATATAAACCTCTAGAGAATTTCAAATCCACCAGAGAAGTTACCATCTTGCATAACAAAGTTGGCGTCAGTGAAGATAGTTTTCTTTTCTTTTCAGTCTTATCAACTACTTCCTGAGTCAGATGCAATAAAAGAATTGAAACTTTAAAGTATGAGTAAATTAAGGATGTGCGAGACTTGAAAATATCTCGAAAATTCAAGAGAGAAAAAAAATCTCGATTCATCTCAAAAGCTAAAAAATGAATCTCGAAAATTTGATAAATTAAAAAAAGAAGCAAATAATGGCCCTAAGAAATTAAAAAAACCATATCAGGAATTTATAATTTCCAATAATACCGTAATAACCCAAAAATAGGCTGCATTTTCCCCTCAAAAAACAGAAATTAAATGTTTTTCAATATCAAACTTTGACAATAAAAACTTTTATACTACAAAATTAAATTATAGATGGTGTTCATTGTAACTACAGTAGCCCCATGGCTTCTTTAATGCTGACTGACAGCTCACAGCTGACTTTTGACAGTCAACATTGAGGTATATACCTAAATTTTGACCGTCAGAAGTGACAGCTGCTAAACACGTGTTTTTACAGATCATTTGGTCCGGCGTAGGGATACATAATTTGGTCTGGTAACTTTTCAAAGATGTAAGTCAGCACCAAAGAAGCCATGGGGCTACTGTACCTATCACTATTTTATTAATTGCATTTAAAACGTGAATGAGTAATATCTCAAGTGTTTGAATGAACTATAAGACTAAGGCAAGCACCAGCTCAAATGTCAAAAAGGAACTCTATAAACTATATATTTACTTTAATAAACATAATTTACATTCTTGTACTTTTAAATGATGTTTTCTTGTCTCGTTCTCTTATCTCTACTTTTTTATATTCCCGTCTCGAGATCGTCTTGAATTGAAAAAATGGTTCTCGCACATGCCTATTGTAAATAAATATATTTGGGTTTTTATTTTTATTTATTTTTATGCAATTCTATAATTTTATTTAATACATATTAGATAATATATTTAAAGCTGTGTTTGAAGTTAGAATAATTGGAGTAGTGTTTAGGCATAAGAAAAAAAAGTCCAGTTCAAATTTAGACAAATTAAAATAACACTTTAATATAAATCAGTCACAAATTAAATACACATAATTGTATTTATTAATATTCTAGACCTACATATTTTTTCTATAAACTATATCAAAATATGTGTTGCCTCAATATGCATACTAAGAGAGATATTAAAAGATCATGGAACAAATTATTTTTAAAGATTAGTATAATGCTACCTGCATTGGTGGCTGTGAGGTATAAGGTGTCACTCTCATAATATTCTGAATTGCCAATGACAGAGTTTGGATCTGAGTGTACTGAGGGTGGTTTTCCTAAATTATTTCCCACACTCACTCCATGCAAATGCAAGCACATTAAAAAATTGCCTTCCTCATTCCTGTGCCATTAGTGTTAATATGTGGATAGTCTCGATAGGTAGTTTGACGCGATGCAAAAAAAAAGCCGCGCTCTAAGTTATATTGATGGATGTAATCTCTAGTTATTTGTAACTATGAACTTATTTCAATGACACTTAATAAAAAAATACTAAATATAAGAAGAGCTTACTATGCTAGATGTTTCATGATATTACAAGGTTTTAAACAAATCATATTAACTAAATTGATATTTTGTATTTTATTTAATATGTTAAGAAACTAAAAGCAATTATATTATAACTATCTTAAAGTGAATAATAAATACATTTCAAGCCCCATTGTATGCATTTGGGAAGTTACAGCAATTTTTAATTTAAGAGTTGAAAGTTACAACATGTTTTGTGCTTATGTATACTTGAGTACAAAAAAATATATGATTAACTTTTAATGCATTGCTACATGAACTGTGCTAACATTTTGTCAATTAACAAGTGCCATTATAATTCTATTAGACAATCATCTTTTGAATATTTTAATAATCTATTGCTTTTGACACTCATCTAGGATTCATTAATGGACATGAAAGAAGACACTTTTAAGTTGATTCGATTGTTAATTTTTGTAGGTCATTAGAAATTAAAACTGTTTACATGTTTTATATATAATTATTATGTTGGGTAAACACAAATAAACTATTTTAATAATGTAAATGTAATTTTAAAGAATTCGTTTAACTTTTTTTAAATTAAATTTATATAAGAGATATTTTATCAAAAAATATATAGTAAAAAATTGTTTTATTTGTATTTAGGAGCTTAGGAAAGTTTTTGAGGGTTAGGTTCAAAATGAACTTGTGGCACCCTTAGAAATAAAGTTGGCCACCTTCATAACTTATTAAATTAAAATATGCTACCAACATTATGTGTTGTGTTAGGCTATTTGATCGAAAACTCTTTTGATCTGAACTAAATAATCGCTGGATGTCCACCATGCAGGCAACTTCGGCACCCTTCTCAATTTAAAGAGAGTGTAAAACCCAAACAGGTAGTAGGACAGTGATAACAAACTTTAATTAGGAGGAACTGGCACTCTCCAAACCCCTACCCTCCTTGTTCCTATTCCCCCGAGTACATATGTTGATACAATTATTTGTTCCTATTCCCCCGAGTACATATGTTGATACAATTATTTTTGTATTATTTTTATCAATAACCTGATCATATTTGAGTTGACTTCAAATAGTTTGGGAATTTGTAATAATTATAAAATGGCTAAATTTATACTTGCTAAATGAGTGACGAAAGAGAGTAATAGCCATGAAAAAATAATTGTATTAATATTGATAATTAAGCCTTGAAAGGGTTCAAAAAGTGTGGGATTTAAAACATTGAATGTAGTCAAAATATGTTTGAATAATCAGGAAAAGGGAGAAAAACTGATTCGGTTGCAGTTACAGACATGAACAATAAATTTAAATTCTGTAATATTTTTTTTTAAAAAGGAAAAAAAAATATGCACACAATTATTTTATAATAATTTATTTTTAAATTGTAAGTTTTCCAAATAAAAATTAAATATTTTGTTTAACAAATTTAGAGTAAGGTTTTTGAGATAATTTAAATTTAAAAAACCTAGTCCTAAGACAACTTTTATAATTGTGTATTTTTAATGAAGCATTTTTGATTGAAGTATAAATACTAAAAATAGATTTTAAGATTGACAAAGAAGTTCTTAAATAAGACACCCAAGGTGTGAATTTCAATAACTACTTACATCATAAAACATCAAAATATTCACACTAATCTGAATGGATAAAAGTGAGCTTATACATAAAAATAACAAAAATAAAAGAGCTGTTAGATTCCATCCCAAATAATAACATTTACATAATAGACCTGTGTTTATGTAAATAAGTGTTGTGAAGGTGTATTTATTGCATAATTTGACATTTAAAAGCCACTTTTATTATCATTTTGCGCAAAAAATATATTTTCCTGCCTTAAATCTACTCAGGGATAGAGTTTCCTCAGTTATATGTAGTGTTGTTACTTTTCATGGTATTTAATGGTGCTCACTTGTGTTGTAAGGTAGTTAATAAAAGCGACTGAAGTTTCAGCTATCCATTTACTTAACAGAAGATAAGGCTAATTTAAACATAATAAATATTTTTTTTTAATGAGTACTAAATACAAATTTGACACTGATAGATGGTCCTTGATTGTAACTTTTTCACAATTTTTTTCTCTAAATGCCCTGAGAAATATTTTTTCTCGTCCTAGTTTCAGGACAAACTAATTTCACGAATTTTTCTCAAAGTTCAGGATTTCATACAATCCTGTCCAAAATGAAACATAAAATATTGAGAGAATATTAATATTTCTACTAATCAATCCAAATGCTAGACATATTTTGGACATAACTGTAATTATTACTATACACAGCCCTTTCACCCTTTTAATATTAACCTATTGGCTTTATTTACTCTGATTATAAGTAAATACTACCATAATAAACGCAAAGATAATGGAGTGCAAATGCCCATCTTGTCAACACCTGTGTTTTTATGTGCAAGCTTTAATTTGAAAAAGTTTTATTTAATTATAACCATGAATAATATACTGATGCTTTTTTAAGTTTTAATAAAATATATTTTGCTAATTTATAACTGTTGGATTTTCTTAGTTGCTAACCTAAAAGGTTCAAGCCACTATTGTAAACAATATTAAAGTTTCCATATGTAAACGTTACAGAAAAATGTTATCTGAAATAGTTGTTTGTGAAGGTCACTTTTTTAAATGTAAAGTGAAGACAACTGTAAGTCATTCACGAGCTAAGTTTACTTGGATGACAGCTCGAAATGTTACTAGAAGTAATCCCTAATATATCACTACGCCAACAGCTGACATCTATAACTTTGGATGACTGTAATGAAAACAGATGGTAATATATTAATGTGATAGTTAACCACAGTAATTTAGGCCAATATTATTTATGTATTTATTTGAGGTCGGACACAAAGTTTATTTATAGTTTTATACCCCTTAAAAGAAAAATTAACACCACTTTAACAAAAACTTCTAACGAACATAGCTTCAAAATGGTGACGAATCTAAACCATATGATTGAACATAACGGTAAACAGGTTTTTTACAATGATGCAGACCCACAGTTAATGAAAATATTGTATTCAGTTAAATATTTCAAAATACGATAAAATAATCATAAAATTATTTATTTTATGTAAAAAAATGACAACAATTTTCTCTTTTCTAACTAAATATGATGCCTGTTACAAAAGGTATTGATGTGTGCACTATATTACACAAAATCAGTAACATGCCAAAACGAAAAATGAGTACTTTTAATTATGTTTCGAGTTGTATAAATAGAATTTATTTAAAAAAATTAAATAGTATGAGAAAACTTAAGTTTACATTATTTTAAATACATATATAACAGGTAAGTAAAGATCTTTACATTTATAACAAAACTGTGATCTTTCACAAGTGTTGGCAACCCAAAACCTAAACATATGATTTTCGAACTGTCATCCAGGTAAAAACCTATCGTGAACGAATATATGTGTGGGATTTGTTGGTTGGTCACATACACTAACATTAATAGTTAAATTAGCCATCATGTACAGCTAGTTAAATAGAAAGGTCTTGAACAAAAAACAAAGCACATTATATTATTTTAAGCTGACATCTGAATTTATTTATACTTAAGATATATATTTTATTTAATCAGTAGTCTGTATTTGGTAGCTGTTCTAATTATGATTATATGTTCATTGTTTAGATATGTCATTTAATGAGATATTTAAAATCTGTTTAAAATGTTTGACATTTAGGAGGCCCAATAGATAAATGATTATAAAAAAAAGAGTTAACTAAGTGAAAATTGGGTGAAGAAAGTACTACTTTATTGTGGGTGTCCAAGAGAAAATGACTTGACCTTAAACTTCAAAATTTTCAAGCTTTGTACAACACTATTTATGAACAATCCATGTAATTACATTTTTAACTATGCTAATAGTTTATTACACAATTAGAGTAAATCATACTATAAAATAATAAAGGATATGAAATGGTTTATATAGAAAAAATGTATAAACTGGATTTAAAACTTGTCCTAGGTGTAAAGAGTGAAACCCCAAATATTGCTTATGCCTCTTAAGTTTCTATACCTTCATACAAGATACACACATACCTAATCACGCCATTCCCTTACGGGGTAGGCAAGAAACTGTGCATATAGCTAAAAGAAAACCCCAACTCTGTACTTAATCCATCCTCACTAACTTTATTCACTTCCCTATTCTTGCATACTCCCTTCACTTCAACAACATCCATACAATGAGTCATACATGCTCTTTTATTCTTAAATAATCAATGTTTCTCTTTTTCACACATTCACCTACAACATTTAGCCACATTTTACATAGGCTACCCCTTAATTTTGGTCCACACACTTTACCTTAATATATTGGCTTTGTAACTTGATCCACAATCATCCTCTCAACATGCCAAACCAACTCAAGACGCTTTCACATTTTCCTATTGTATTCCCTTACAAACCGCACTCCTTCAGGACCCATTCATTACTGACCCTCCTTACAAGATTTTCCACATACATTTCTTAAATGTCTCATTCCACTTGCGTTTACCTTGCTATTGTGTTTCTCTTGAGAAACCCACACTTTACATCTATAAAACTATGTTGTTGTCAACACACTTTTATATATCACCATTGTTGCCTCTTTGTAAAGAGTGATAACAAATATTCAAGGATTTTTAAAAGAAGTATTAAATTGCAAGGAAGATTTACCATCTCACTTAGCTGGCTGATGACTTGGAAACACTTTTGGAGGCCCCAATATTAGAGTTTTACACATAACCATATGTGCTTGATAATTTCTCAATAATTCAGCTTCAAATAGGGGTGCATCCTCCAAATATATTATACCCAAATACATAGATTTTGGGCTTAAACATTGCTAAGAACTTATATCTGCTAATCATTTAACCATATTTATTCACACAATACAGTGGAACCAGGATAATTCAAACTTGAAGAGACCAGGAAACAATTTGAATTAAATAAATTTCTTAAAAGGAATTGAAAAGAAACACAGTTAAGTTTGCAACCAAGCTCAAAAACTTTATCTAACATATTTGTACATAATCTGTTCACAATTTATTTAAAAAGTCAGATTTTAACCTGATTTAAGTCTCTGTCATCGTGTACGATTCTAATTGATTTATTGACTGGAAAATTGAATCGCTTACATTGTTGTAACTTTCAAAAAAAACACCCGAGTTCTTGGATATGGGCCATGTACTAAACAAAACAAACTAAACTCACACGTCACAAGAATATTGCTACGACCGAATCACTCAGAACATCGTAAGTAACTGCTTGAGAGGTTCGACCATGACTAACGGAGTACGTAACTGTACTTGTAAACAAAGACATATGGTGGGTGAACGGGATGAAGACGGGTACTTGACCACATTCCAACATCACCTTCCCCCCGTTTCCAAAACTAGAACATGGCGCCACAAATAGAAGTAGGAAAGCAATACTGCACAGTACATTACAACTTATGAAAAGTTTGACTTAACTAAAGCAAAACTTCGACTATCCACGATTTCAAATTACGGAAGTTCGAATTAGTCAGGTTCTACTGTACTACAATATTAGTCTCGATGCAGCAGCCTCATCTTGTTATTGTTAAACTATAGCATGTTGTATAATTAAGTGTAAAATGTGTTTGATTTCCTTGGACAAGTAATAAGTCCCAATTAAACAATGAATGCACAAAAAGATTAATCCACAAATATTCTGATAATATGGATTAAACCAAATCATCTTTATTATTTAAATAAAACCTGAAGATGGTGTAACATCACCGAAAAATGTCACCTTCATAAAAGACTAAACTTTTATCAAATAAGGAGAAGGGAATATAAAACAATAACCAAGAAGATATAACCTTATTTATTACACCTTATCAAATAAATATGAACATTATTAAAAATATATGACATGTCATACATATTTTAGTATATTAGGCCCCTCACTCTTATCTATTTATCTGATTTGAACAGATGCAAAATCTTTTTCAATATCAAAGTATCATCAAAATTCTTTTGTACAAACACTAGTTTGGTCTTGCGAGGTTGACCCGGGCACATCAACAAGTTGCTAACTTGTACCTCTCTCTCTGTGCTGGCAAACTTATTTTCAGATTCTATGAGCCAAATGACATCCAGAAAAAAAGTGTCTATAACCCTGTTGAGTTTGTCTGAAGGAACATCTTGCTCGTCAAGGGACGTAATTAGTAGCGCCGGCCGGTTGGAACGCTGTCCGCACACTGATGTGGCATCCATTAACGAGGCAAAAATAAGGGCTGTGTGCATCTCATTGAAAGGTTTCCCCTGTAGGTAGCAATAGTGCTCCAACCCCTGAATGATCACAACTTGAGCTATGTGAGCATGGAGGTGTATGGAGTATAAATGTTTCAGCAGGTCTTGCCAAGTGGGTAAGTATCTAAAACAAACAAATAATTGGGGTGGTCTTAAAAGTCTAACAAATTGACTGACATAGCCATTACCACAGTCGACCTGAGTTGTTTGTTATTTGTACATTGGGGGATTGGTTTACTCTTGAGACTAGATTATAAATACTAGTGGTGTGTAAAGATTTGAGCTGGCTTCACTTTGAAAACATTCCAACTTCGACAATTCACCGAAAAAATTAGTAATAATGGCTAAAACTCTCAACTTATGGTCAATTATTACAATTTTAAGCTGTTCTATACATTTTAGACCCATTACTGTTTCCAGCCTATAATCTGGGTCAGTATTTTATTCATGTCATATTTTTCCACTACCGGCTGGCTAGATCTGTCATAGTTTCATATACCTTATATTATAACTAGCACAGGCACAACATCCAGTCCCGAGCCATTAATTTATCAATGTGAGAGGGTAAACCCATATTTCACCGATGATAAATTTGTTCAACTATGCCAGGAATTGAAACTGGGAATCTTAGCTGAGTAGGCAGACAAGCTACCTACTGAGATAAAATGTTGGAGTGTTATATACATTACAAATCAATATTCATGTGTAAAAAATCTGAATTACAGTAAGTGAATAGTTAGTTATAAGTTGTGAAAGTTTGTTTTATTAGAATAAAACAAAATACTACGAACAATTATTGTGCAATGAAACATTTTCCAAGTAATTTTAGTGCATAAAGTTATATAAAAAACAAAAAATATAATATATTATTCAAACTTCCAACTCTGTTTTGAGTATATATATCTATACACACTTAATAAATACACCCCCTAGTATTATGGAAAAAAAAACAGTTGGCAAGTATATTACTTTAACTTGAATAATAGAATTACCATAAAGTCAACTTTAGATGTAGCTAAATATTTTTATTAATGACTGGCAAAGCTATGCACACACTTATAATTTCCCTCTAAATAAATAAACTACAGCAGAACAGAACAAGTTAGTTGAATGGAAAGCCCACCTGAAGTGAGCTGTATATAGTGTGAATAGCTCCCTTTTTAACATATATTTACAAAATAACAACATACCGAACCCAGATTTGACAAAATCTTGGAGAACGAAAGACAGATTTAATAAGAACTAATAAAGGGTGTCAGATTCAGAAGAGCAAGCTCTAAAAATTATTTATGAATAATAAAGAAGACTAATCTTACAATAAATTATGGGTTATTCCCAAAATCTATGTACAATTTGAGTAACTTGTGTGAAACTAAATAATACATCACACACCTAACGTCAATTTGTTTGTGCTTGTTTCAAATTTAGCGTTAAAAACGTTAAAAATAAAATCTTGCATATTTATCAAGTGATGAATCCTTACCCTAGTGGAATATAACCAGCTCTCAAGGCAAGTATGTGCATAATGATTGATTTTTCAAACTGGTTTGGGTAAAATACCTTTTATATATTTATTAAAGTAAGACAATATGAAGGTGTTGGTTTATTTGAATAGCGTTTTAAACAGGGAGTCGAACCAGGACCAGAAATGATAACCAAAACTAACAGTTATTTTTAAGGAACAGGAACCCTAAAATAGTTTGCTTGAAAACCAAAATTGGAATCATTATATATTTAGGTTCAAAAAAGCTTCCAAGCTTTTATAATTATCTTTAAAAATTGTATTTTATGCCCTCCTTTCTTAAACATAATACCTTGAAATACTTTATTTTTCCTTTTCTCAAGATTTTTTTGGTCAAGGTAGGATGTAATTATAAAAGTGTTAATGAGCACTTAGCAGTAAGTAATGAGGAATGATGTATAGAGTTTTATCTTCCTATTTGTTTAGGTCAAAAGCTTAGGAAGATGTATTCGGCTTTGAATGACAGAATCAAATGAAGTAACATTAAGTTAGTGTGTTCATCACTTATGTGGTGGTTTGCTAACCAATTTAAAGGGAGTAATAAAAGGGGAGTGAAGGGTCGCCAATTTGAAATAGTTTAACACTCTGCCTTCAAATACCAAGCTATAAGTAATCCCTAGAATGTGTTCAATTTTTATGACAGTTGCGGATCACACTATAGTACTTTGACATATAAATTCATGACAGTAGATCTAGTAGCTTTTCTATGTCATAAAGTTCTTCCTATAAAAATTGAACATAACTTAAAAGCACATAATATATATATCTTAAACTACATGAACAACTAATAAAATATACTAGTTCAAACTATTTATAAACCAGAACAATTCTCATCCAATTTGTTTATAGATCTGAGAATGAACCATAAATCTTTTAAAAAGTGCAATGGTAATCAATGTTTCTATTTTCAATGTATTTATGTTGTAACCATAGGGGCTATAGTAACTTAGTTCATCTAAACTAGGCTATCTATTGAAATTACTTCGAAGTATTTCATATTTTATGTAGGCCTAACACATTCACAAGCTGAACAAGAATTTTATATACCAAATATAACAAATATATGTGACCAGTTCGGAAATATTATTTGGGAATGACTTACAGAAACCTGATGTTACTTAATGCTTCTGTTCCTAAGTTGGGTGTACCATGTATTGGAGGTGGTAGCTCATTGAGTGGTGTTGCCGAAATATATAGAACTTTGCTTCCTTGCTCCGCCCAATGAATGCCACACTGAAAGATTTAATAATAAAACTTAACATATCTTTATTCAAGCTCACTAGCGTTTGACACTAGCATACATACACAGGCAAAAAGTTACATGCTAAAATACCTAATTTAGGGATTGAACTTTGATTTTGGATTAACATAAGACTCATGTTCGATGTTTGTGCACTCTTATAACTTATAAGACACTGTTATTTAGTTTTAATTTAAATTGAGTGGCTTAGACTCATGATTTAACAAATATGACTTTTTTTTTAACTAAGCCTTGATGGTATAATGATTTCTCCCAAACTTTTCAAATAGGCCAAAGTTTGACAGTAGGCCAATACAATTATTGGGTCTAGTAAGCAAACAATTCATGTTCATAAAAACATTTTCCCGAAGATAACACTACCTGAGAGAGTTATATTATTATTAGCACCGCGCCTTACTACCCGTTCAGGTTATACGCACTTACGTTAATGTGTAATGGTAAGGTGATTGTGAGATGAAATGGAGGACCTACAGTTTAACGTGGAATCCGAACCACGGTGGAGGCCTGGCATTCCCCACATTCACAAGATGTCTTGTCAGAGGTGAAGGAAGGGTTTGATAATCAGATAAATCTTTGCCGGGACCGAGGATTGAACCCCGGCCGCCAGCACAGAAGTCTGACACCTTACCCCTAAACCGCCAGGTCACCTGAGAGTGTTATAAATTACGTGTATTTATCACATAAAAGATAAAGGTGTTAAAATATATAATAGAATATTAAATAGGCCTTATAAGTGGATTCATGAGACAAACTAGCTTAGCTAATTTATTGATAATTTATCTTCACTAGTTAATATATAAAATATTACTTTAAAAAGTAAAGATAGTCTTGCAGCATTAGCCGTCCCCAGAAACATAGTTGTGTGTACATTTTCGGGCCTCATTCTAATGTTGTTTAAAGTGTGTGTGAGCTTATGTGATAAACAAAATTATCTATTTCACTGCCAGTATTTTCAAATTATGTTTTCCCTTCTTGACATTCTAATATGATATAAATTAGCAATACTTGAAAAAGATCATATTATTCAAAAGAAAAATTTATTCAACTTTAGTCTTTCAATTTTGAGTAGTTATAGCACAAATGATCCATAGTTTAATCATAAAAGAAATATTTTAAGAACGTATCAACAGAAACTTAAATCTCTAAATAATTTTACACCATCGATATTTTAAATTTAGAGTTTTTCAGCATGACCAGAGCATATCTTAAATTTTCCTAAATATAAAGTGAAAATTTTCTGTTTTCGAATAAATTTCCCTCAAGTGTAATATTAATCGATTGCCTAAATCGACTTTGAGGCCCAAAACGTATACACAATAGATCGATTATTCAGATCGATTATTCATAGATCGATTATTTTAATCGATTCAAAGAGTTGCGATGCACAGTATAAATCGATTCATCTTCTACTATCATTATAATCAAATGAAAGTAATCGATTTAAGAAATCGTATTTTAAAAATATTTGTTCTTCTTGTTTTGAAGAATAATTTAAAACAATTCACTCACTAACTAAATGTTTTGAATTGTATAGAAATTATGTTCATTAATATATTCAGATTAACTATATTGTAAAAAAGATAATTTAAAGTGTGACATATGAGAGTAAAACCAATTATGGTAATATTAATAGCTGTTCTGTTTTGCTTTCTTTTACAATAATAGAGCTGTGTAGTTCGCAAACTAATGGTTCAAATTGAACTAAAAGATCTAGTTCGCCAAGTATAGAATTAGATACAATATACAATGCTTATTTCAGTGAACTGGATCACTTTAAGCGGTTCTGCCAGCTGTTCTCTACCACAAAAACGATAATAATAATAATAATAATAATAATAATAATAATAATAAAGATAATAATAATAAGAATAAATTGTAATGTGAATTATATAAAATATATACGATTTAAATATCACGGTTTTTTTTTATTTTATATGAACAAATAATAATAATACATCGTATAGTCAAAATTATCACCTTTTTAGGACACGTTTATATCATTTACATTTTAATTTACCAACAATATTTATGTTATCTCAATTTGCATGAATAAAAATTATTACCTCTTGGAGTTTCTTACTCTCCTCCTACTTGGTAAGGGATTTTATCAAACATTTCATTCACCTCGTTCTAGATGAACTAAAAAAAAATTACGTACGTACAGTAAGTAGGTACTTTTTTTTAAATTTAGATACCTCTTGGAGTGTTATGATCTCCTATTACTTCTTTTCAGATTTGTCCAGTTCTCGTGACAACATATAAATATTACTGGCAGAGCCATCTCTGAAACTAGCTGTGTACTAACTATTTGGCTTCATTCAAAATAGTTCAGAAATTATATTATAGATGGCTCTGTGTACCTTAATTTTTGATTTAAAAACTCTTTGATTATTTATTTTCTCAGAAATTCGACAAGTCTACTAATAAGTATCAGGAGAATATAACATTCTAAGAAGTATTGCTATAAGAAAAGATCAATCCATCAGTAATGGCTAAAGCTACTTTACTGTCTTATCATATTTTGCTAGTTATTCCTAAAACCGCCAAAGACTAAACATTTTGTTTTTCTCTGATAAAACCAAAAGTAAAAAAAAAACAAAAATGTTAATATTACTTATTTATTTTTACCGATTATAATTTAGTTCTTAAAATCGACAGTTAATAATGCAATTGTATGTGGCGTATTTTACACCAATTTTGATTTGGAATTCAAATCTTAGTTACAATAGTAAGTAACAAAAACGGGGAGTGATGTATCTTACAATATTAGTTTTTGTACATGTACGTTCAGATTTTAAGATAGCAAATTTGTTTTATGTATTATTAACACAATAATTACATTTGCCAAATTTACAAACTAATTTTTAGTTTTAAATAAAATTACAAAATACAGATATGTACTGTGTAGTTTGCGTACCAATGGTTCAAATTGATCAGTTCTTCTAGCTGAACTAGAAGAACTAGTTAACATCAATAACGTGAACTATTTCAAATTAAGCTACAATATGTAGCTCGGTACATTTGAACTACAAGGTATAGTTCACTAACGATTGAACTTTAAGATGTAATAATTTGCAACCTATTAACAAAGATATATAAACTAAATTGCTTAAAACTGTTCCCAACATTGAACTATTTTGCTCATCTTATGAAAGTAATTTGAAAATATGAAATATAAATAATAAACTAATAATCTTTATAATATCTCGGGGTATCTTCTGGGAGTTTCAACGGCACAAAAAAAAATCGGAGAGGGACCTTGCTTTGCCCTTCTCCTTCACAACCGAACACTCGCAACTCGTTTCCGAGTCAAACCCAGCCTCTCGGAGCTGCCTACTGACAAAGTTCTACTGCTATCCCGGTGAGCCAGGATAGTCCAGACAATTCTAACAATGGATAGGGTGATTTAAAAATATTGTGGCAATAAATACCTGCAAATGAGATTAAATTTAAGTTATGCAGTAGAATTAAATATATATTAAAATTTATACCATAGGTGTATGGTTAGTTCCCTAAATACTAGTTCAACTTGAATCAAAAGATGTAGTTAACAAACGATTGAACTACAAGTTGTAGTTGGCGAACAATTGAATTTCAAGATGAAGTTCGTGAACTATGGACCATGATAAACTAATTGAGTCATTTTTAAGTGTTTCCATCATTGAACTATTCTTTAAACATCTACTTGAAATGTGTAGTTCACGAACTAGTAGTTCAATTTGAACAGTTTCTCCAGCTAGAACTGGGCAAATTAGTTCGTTTCCTTGATGTAAACTTTTTCAAATTGATCTAAAATATGTAATCCACGAACGATTTAACTCTTATAAGCTGCACCAATGTAGAATCATATAAGGTATTATTTCTTTTGTGGTAAATAAAGACTACAGTGCATTCAATTAATTTATTAGATTACAAAATAGCATTCTTCATTATTCGACAAGTAAATAAATGACAGTTGGTTGTTTGGGTGTGATGTGCTATAGAATTGCTAGTTTTAAATCAAGTGCTGACATTTAATTGGTTAAGAAGGTGCACGCTAAATATCTATTGTAATTTTTTTTTATGAAATACACAAAATATGGTTGAAAGACAGACAAGCTTACGAAATTATGATAAACTATTTTTTAAATACAAATCGTAAGCCAGCCTTTGGAAACAATATTGTACCAAATAAATTAAGTGTCTATAAGGTATCAAAAAGATGAAAACAATATATTTTAAAATTACTAACAAAATAGTACGTAGCCAGTTTTAAAAACAAATAAATAATGTTAACACAATTTAAATAATATTATTATGAGTAGGTTAGTTTTAAACAATAGTTAGACATATTATGAAGTATAAGTGGAAGGTTAACAAATATCAAGCGGAAATTTTAGGTATGATATCCATTGAATTCTATAATATAACTTGATGGACATGTAGCTAAAATATGCAAACTGTCGTCTGCACACTATTGTGTAAGAGAGAAAAAACTTTCAGGTATGTCTTTCTCTCTTGTACAAATACAAGACAATTTGGCATTTAGACATAATTCACTAATTTTTATGAATATATGAGATATATCAATGTATGATTAGTTAAACAAGATAAATGGATTAGTAAAAGGTTTGAAGAGCATAACTAAGTTCAAAACTGATGACTTGTGTATTTAAATAACTCGATTAAGGATAAAATATTAAGCACTTTTTACTAGCCTTTAAGCTAAATGATCGTTTGAACGTAAGACTTATACACAAAGTTTGTAATTCAAACAAAAGTAATCAACTTTTAGCGACTTTTTCCTAATAGTTAACGTTCATTAAATGTAATATTGTTTCTGAAACCATTATATTAGATAATAGACAATTTTAAGTATATTGTAGTCTTGGCAGAATGTAAACAACATGGGCTTTATCTATATATTTTTTAATATAGCAAAGCTTTTATTCTTATTTGTACAATATTACCTTTAAAACTGAATTATATATCTGTTAATGTAAGTGTATCGCCAGTCAAATGGGGTACACCATTTCACTATTTTAAAAATATATATACTTTTATACATCAGACACACATTTTTGCATAAGAACATTGAAAAAACCGTTAAATATGTCACCTTGTTAGCAATCAGATGACAAACTTTAGCGTCAGGACTGGGTCCTTTGCAAAGGGTGTGTTTATTTCCATTCAGTATAGTTTAGATAACACTCACTGATGATGTCAAAAGAATACAGATATCAATCGGACATTTTAGGTATGTATTCCTATAGGATCTCAAAAGAATGTAAATATAATATTAATAAAATAGAAATAACATATTTTAACATAGTAAAACCTTTCGAAGAACTAAATATTTATTGATTTTAACCAACCGTGAAAATTGAGTTTTTGTTAAATTTGTTGGCTATGAAAGAGAAGATACACATCCGTAACTACAAGGAATTAATATTAATTCTGCGTCGTTAAAACTAATCTTTATTATAAAGGCTATTATTATTATTATTTTAATTCTTTTAATAGAAGGGGTACTCCCAAAGAAATAAATTAATATGTATTAATTTACTAATAACAATTTTTATTCAATTCATGATGAAATAGATTGTTAAGAATGCTAAGTTTGTAATACCCATAAACGCCGTATAGTAATAAAATAACAAAATAATTTTAAATAAAAAAGTTAAACTAGATAAAATTTCAGCACTTTGGGAGTGATTTCCCACATCAGGACCCTTTGTTGGTTCACTCAGTTGAAATAAATGCCCGGTTTGTTTGGCGAGGTGGGGTGGAGGAGGGTGCGGGGAGGTCAAAACAAACTGAATACTACATTTGTAGAAATAAAGGAAAATAATATTACAACCATATATACTAAAAAGAAAATATATAGTTACTGGAATGGCTTTACCCGGTCGATAGATCCGAGCACAATGGCACCAGGCCACACAACAATGAATGTGTATTATTCCTAATCCCCTGCAACAGTTATACACAACAGTGTAATAATACAGGCTACTTTATTAGCCAGTTGTGTTCCAAGTATTCACAACAATATAATAATATAGGATAATTTACCAGGCTAGCTATGTTCCAGGTATACACAACAATATAATAATACAGGATACCAGGACAGTTATTGCCCAGGAATACACAACAATATACTAATAATGGATACTCTACCAAGCCAGTTATGCTCTAGGAATACACAACAATATAATGATACAGGATAATTTGCCGGGTCACACCATGTGGAAGACCAAAACTATAAAACTTGTAATAATGAGGAAATAAGTAACCTAAACTTTCCTATTCTCAGACAAGATCAGGCACCTTCCCGGGACCTCTTGGTGATCAGCTCACTGTTTAGTCATCGATCTAGGACGAATTATGTATTTTGTTGGTATCACCAGATCTCTCTCAGAACAACCAGTTCTATGAAATTTTTCATTTCAGTGTTGCAATTGTATACAATTGTAGTCATTGTTGTTAAAAAAACTTCCATCTCATTCACAATACAAGCCACATGATCGATCCCCCTAATATACACGATTCTTCACTGGTGTTTAATTTTATACAGTTTCATACGAAGTTCCCATTATGAATAGTTTAGTTGATCCATAGAACTTTGAGAACTCACCAGTTATATGAGTTGCAGATAATAATTATTCATATAATATATACCCTGAATTATACAACGCTTTGTTACTTATTCTCCATACTCACAGCCCTAACTCTCAACCACAACAACAAAACAAAAGCCCTCAGACAATCAATCTAAAGAACCAAGCCAAGCACACCAAACAAAAGTGAATGAACGGCCTCGCAACAAACCACTCCTCCAAGGTTAAACAAGAAATACCAATAGGGAAGTCAAATACAGTGGATTCCGGTTAATAAGGGCAGATATTTATTTGTGACAAAACTCTAAGAGCACAAACAAACCAAGTACATTGGAACCTGGATAATTAGAACTTGAAAGGACCAGGAATAAATTCGAACTATTCAAAAATTCGAATTAAATAAGTTTATTAAAAGGAATTGAAAAGAAACACAGTTAAGTTTGCAAACAAGCTCAAAAAATGTTCAGAATTTCTTTAAAAAGTCAAATATTTTAATCTGTTTTCCTGATTTGAGTCTCTCAGGAATAGTGTATAATTCTAATTGATTTATTGACTGGAAAATTGAATCCCTTACATTGTTGTGGCTTTAAAAAAAACCCACCTGAGTTCTTGGAAATGGTCCATGGCTTCTCCCGCATTCGGGATAGGCCTTTACTGAACTACTGAAGAATTGTCCTCTTCATAACCATATACTCCATCCTCAGCCTGGATTTTATTGTTTAGAACTTCGGGGACGATGTCCACATCAGTAACTTCACCACACACTGCAAAAATTTTTTCAACCAACAATCGTCTGTAGAAATGTTTTAGGTTCTTAATTATTCCTTGGTCCATAGGTTGAATAACCAATGTCATATTTGGCAGGAAAACAATAACCTTTACATTTTCCAAAAGGGGAGCTCTTTTACGAGCAATGCAATTGTCAATGAATAAAAGGATTGTCCAATTTCGTTTGCCAAACTGTTTGTGGACTTTTAAAAGCCATTTTTCAAACAGATCCCCTGTCATCCATGCTTTTCTATTTGACTCGTATTTTACTGGCTTCGATTTTACAATTTTAAAGCAACTTGGGCTAGCCGATTTTACAATAATTAACAACGGCAGATATTCAGAACCACTCGTATTTGCTCCAACTAACAGTGTTGATCGATCCTTACTAAGCGTTCCCCCACTGCACCGTTCACTTTTAAATGCAAGAGTTTTGTCAGGAGTACACTTGTAAAAAAGTCCCGTCACATTGACATTAAAAATGTTTTACGGTTTTATGTCCAGGACATATTTTATTTCAAGTCTTCCTTCCAATAAATCTGAATTGTTTTGCTAAATGTGGTTTCACGACTAATTGTGATTCAGTTGCAGTTATATGTATTATGTATAGACAATTATATGCCTCTATAACTACACCTCAAAAATTGTGAATATTTTTACAAGCATTAACGATAACCTTCAATGCCACGATGAAAATTAATATTGTGAGGATACAATTATTGAAGAAATTGCGGCAAAACACTCACACTCCGCACGGACTTTCTGGCTCTATTGTTTAAAAATGCAGATATTTACTCAAAATTCATAGTATATGTGAAACGAAATAATATACCCTAGAAAACCCAAGCATAAATTGCACTATACTTACGTAGACTATTTTTTGAGTCTGGTTTAAAATTTTATAATTTAAATTTTTAAATGTTAGTACCAATAAAAAATATCGATTTTGGGTCCATAAGGGCCAACATTTTGTATTCAAATTTCGACTTCTGGTTAAAATTTTAACATTTTATTAAGCGTTGCACATCTACAGATCATTGCATTACAATTAAATTCCTCATTTATACATTTCGACCAATAAAAAATGTAAATATTGACTATTGAGTCTAAAATGTAGATAGATAATTGTTGTACAAACATTATCTTAAGGGGTTTAAGGGAAAATTACATACACTTTTTGAAAAACTTACTTATATTTAATTACTCTATGGCATTAGATAATTATTGCGTTAAAACTTAAGTAGTATCTCTCTACAACTAAAATTCACAAAATTGTAATAATATATTTACCAATATCTCAGAAATGGTTGGTTTTATAAAAATATATTTCACATAATTTATTTTTATTTTTAATAGTACTGCAATTTTGCAATGGCAAGTTATTTAGTATCTCAAATAATTTCGGAGATACGAACATTTCCGCTTCTGAAAATACCCTAAGAGTCATTTTCAAGGGAAAATGAAAATAGCCAGATTATTTATAATTTTAATCAACGCCTAGATACGAATTTTAATCAAAATAATTAGAACCGATTTTGATAAAAATCGATTTTTTTCTCTTTTCGCCCTTTCTTTAACTACTCTTAACTTGAAGTTTAAACATATACACACACAGACGTCATTGCAAAGTCCACTTTTTAGGGCTCATGGGGTCATGAGACGTCGACATCCATCAACATTTCAGGTTAGATTTTTTTATGGTCGCAATACTTTACCTTAGGTGTTTGAAAAGTTAAAAAATAAAAATTCTTGCGTATAGCTTGAAAGATATTGGTTTTATAAAAATATGCTGCGAATAAAATATTTGTATTATAAATAGATACATATTTTAAATGATTATTAATTTAATATTTCAAATAGCTTCGGAGATATGATAAAAAAAGAAGATAATTTAAGCATCAAACCGGAGCCCTTAAAGGAATTTCGCCGAAATATTGAGGGTAGCCAATTTGTTTGTAATATTTACAATGTTAAGCAATTAAATTTAATCAAAATAATTACTGCCGATTTTGAGAAAATCGACTTTTACTCTTTTTGACCTTTTGTAAACTACCCTTAATTTTAGGGTTCGATATAAAACTCCAAAAATCCCCAGGGGAAACCCTATAAACACCCTAGATACCAAGTTTTAGCCCAATCGGTGAAATAGTTTAGGCTGTAGTCAGGTACAGACAGATACGCGGAAATTAAAAAAAAAAACTTTTTCGGATTCTGGAGATAATGAAACGTCGATATTCATCAAAATCTCGAGTTTGATTTTTTCGACGATCACAATACTTTCTCTATCTGTAATATAGCGAGAAAGTAAAAAGATGTTCACAAAAAATTATATATTTATAAGGGATTAAGAAACTTTAACCTCATGCCTCAAGAGGCAGTACTTCATTTTACATGCGAGACTAAAAAAAATACTTAATAAATGAGTTAAGTCATTGTTTAAGTTCATAATATGAACCGTATAAATTAATATAGTTTTGATTGACTGATTTAGGTGTTTTGTTTATGTAACAACACGTTCATTCATGTATCTTATGTATTTCCCTGTGTACCATATATTGTCAACATAGCTATGCTATTTAAATGTATTATTATATCTATTATTATTATTATTATTATTATTATTATTATTATTATTATTATTATAGTAGGTACACCAAATTAAGAAGGAAATATGTATGTTTTTTAAAACATCCATGAATATTTCTTTTATTATTAAATAGGTGGCTACGAATATTACGATCCAGATTCAGAATTAATTTGGATTAATCTTTATACTAAATCGATAAATAAGGCTTGTATGGGACTAAAGGTTGGTGATATACCACTTCCTCAGAGATGAAGAAACGAAAAGCCAGACTGAAGACATAAAGTGCGATCAAGTGCAAGTGCGATCGTAGATGATGATCACAGATAAGAGAAAAGTAGCAAAACTAGAAAGAAGAATAAGGGTATGGAGGCGAAGCAATTAAGAGAAAAGCAAGTTGTATCTTAGAAAAACAAGAAGCTTAGTAATAATAATAATAATAATAATAATAATAATAATAATCGACTTTAATGGCGAAGTTAAGGCTACTGCCTTTTCTTACACTTAACCAGTGACCAAGGGTGAGATGCAAACGGTAGAGGTGGAGTGTGAAAGGTTTAAGAAAAGTTTGATGGGAGCTACAAAGGAGGTTTGTAGAAGGACAAGTGAAAAGATGGAGTGGAATGAGACACCACGGTGAACGGACAGGATGAAGAAAGTATTGGACAAGATTAATAAAACCTTGAGTTGAAGTTTTAAGAATAGGAATGAGGAAACCGAGGAAGAAGAAAAGAGCGAAGCAAGTGGTACGGGAAGCCAGGAAGGATTGGATTCAAAAATGTACAGAAATACTGGAAAACGACGAGGAAGTAAGTAAGAAGGTGTTGTATAGCCAACTAAGAAACAAGAGAAGAGTGAGGATGATGAGCTAGAATGATTTAATGAGTAGTAAAGAACGATGAAGACAGGAGAAGAAGAAAAGAAACCACCTATGGATGAGATGTTTTGAGAAGGTGTTCAAGCCGAAAGAGGAAAGTTATGAGAGTGAAACAGAGTAGAAAGAAGAAATAGCAGAAGTGGACGAAATGGGTCCCACATAGAAAGCGGGGGAGGGTGAATTAAGTAGGACGAAACAAGGAAAAGCACCGGGTATGGATGAACTGACTGTGGAAATGATAAGAGCTGCAGGTGAAGTAGGTACACAATGGTTTTACAGGATGATGAGTGAGATGGAATGATATCAAGGTACCAGAAAACTGGAAGAAGGGGATTATAGTACCGATTTTCAATAAAGGAGTCCGGTGGAGGAGTAGAGGTGTGTGAATTATAGAGGAGTAACACTAATGCATCACTGTACAAAAATATCTGAGAAGATACTGAAAAATAGAATAAGAATGAAAATGATATAAATGTAGAGAGAGGAACGCCATGGACTTATGGAACATAGGTTTACAATATACTTGATCTTAGCTATACGACAGCTGACGAGAAGGTACGGAATTGGGAAGAACTTTGTAATGGTATTTATGGATATGGAGGAGGCACATAATAATATGGTTTTAAATACAGTTTGGAAAGCGACGGAGGATTCTGAAATTGAAAGAGGAGTTATAATGAGAGTGACGATCACGTACAATGATAGCATGAGTTGTGTTAAAATGGAGAAGGGGTGGACATAGTGGTTCCAAGTAAGAAATGGAGTGAAGCAGGGGAGTGTATTCTTACCACTACTATTTGTAATGGTAATGGACATGGTCATAAAGAAAGTGTCAAGGAAACTCAGGGAGGAAAGAATGGAAGCCATGATGTTTGCTGATGACTTGATGATATGGAGGGAGAAAGAGGGAACATAATAACAGGAATGGGATGAGGAAGTGAAAGAGTGTGGAATAAAATTTAGCATGACGAAGTGTGAAGTGTTGGTAATGACATGGAAGTGGATAAGGCTTAGTGAAGCTATAAAATTGGATGGAGAAGAACTGAGAAAAGTATACAATGTCAAATATCTTGGAAGCGTGATTGAGGCGAAGGGTGGGAGTAGAGAGGATCCAATAAAAAGAGGGCAGCAGGTGGAGTTGTTCTATACATGTGTAAGAGACCTGCTATGGAGAAAAGAAATGCCCCCGAAGAGTTAGGAAGTTATATGTATGCGGTACTTTATACCCATTGTTACATATGCAGCAGAAACATGGACATTGATTGTAAGAAAGACTAGGAAAGTGGAGGCTATGGGAGTTAAGTTAGTGAGGTTCACGATCACTGTAACGAGAAGAAACAGGATAAGGAATGACGTTAAGATGGAAAGAGTGGAAGTAGAGGGAGTACTTGAGATAGTAGAGGAAGCAAGACTGAGATGGTATGGTCATGTGATGAGGATGGTAAAAAGAATTATAGAGATGAAGTATATAGGACAAAGACATCAAGAGAAGCCAAGAAAGTGGTGGGCGGATCAACTATTATAACGTGTGCAAGTGAGAGAAGAAGAATGGAGGTAATTAAAGTAGGAGGAATGGTGGATGAATAGAGGAATATGGATGCATTTTACTAACCTGACACAACCACAAGTTGGAAACAGTTGATGTTGATTATGATGACTAAACCCTTAAATACTATCAAAAGGACAACACATTTTTCTTAATGTAGATGAAGCTCTAAGCATTATGCATCTATCATTTCCTCCCCAATATTAGAACCTGTAATATCTATCACCAAAGAAAGATTTCTATAATATGCACTTTGCTTACCTTGAAAATTAACAGTCCTATCTTAACTGATTACAATATGATCCTTCTTATAAGCTGCACCATACTGGAAAGACAATGTGGGCTTGAAGAGTACATCAGCAATATTCACGTATTATCTAATTGATGTTTTTCTTAGATAAGGCTCTGACAAAGTTTGTTTTGTTTGATTTAGTTATAAATGTTATTTAGTGATACGTATAACATTTTCTTGCTTTTTGGCAAGGTTAACTGGATCATCCTGGGGGGAAAAAAGGAGTAAAATAGCAGTTCACGTCCATCATAGTAAAGTTTCCTAATAATGCATTAATAAGAACTCCTGGGGACTGACAGAATCTGTAAAACAATTTTTTTTTAACCAGACACACATAAAACGTATAGATTCATCAAAATATCTAGGTCAAAAAATTCGCGATTACAATACTTTCTCTTGATATAATACAGTAAAAATTGTGTGGAATGTATAGGCTATACTAATAACCTTCCGTATTGATTCATTTAGTTTTTAAAATTAATCAATTATATAAAAAGATGATCTATTTAATGTAAGTTTATGAAAGTATACTGAGATATAATATGTTACAAGATCTAAAGATATCCAGCAAATAAGATTACCTATTTTGAAGTTTAGATAACTTACTTAGGAACTTAAAAAACATTTCATATTGTTAACGGGAAAACTTTAGCAGGTGAGCTCAATTTTTCACATTTAATTTAATACTGATTTGACGCTGATATAAAAAAAAACTGGCAACGCACATCAGTACATTAAAATATTGTTTATAAATATTATAATTGACGTTGAACTAAATCATTTTAATCTTTAAAATGAAAACAAATTTAGCAAGATCAAAGTTTTACAGAAAACTCAATTCTTGATACTTTCTCTAAATTGGGTTGTTTTGTTTACATTTCACATCTATTTTATTAGTGGTAGCACTATTTCAAACCATTATGTGCAATAAATCTTCCTTATTTTATTATAGTAAAAGACTATTTCAAGAAATATCACGCTAGCACTGAATAGATCCGCAAAGGTAAGAACCTAATACTAAACAAGATGATCTTTTACAAGCATTTGTCGACCTCGATTGATTTGGGGTAAAGTTCTCACCTCAGGACCCAATGTTTGTGGTTTAAAATCCAGCTGGGGTTTGACGGATTTTTTTTGAGCGATAAAAATCCATCGGTCCCATGTCGACTGTGGCAAGTAAAATAACCTTGTGAAGTATGTGAAAATACCTTTCCCGGCAAAATTGATAGACCCTTTCATTCTCGTTCATAGAAATTCTTGTGTACTGATATAATTAGTCGGTTCATAAAGTCCAAATAGCTCAAGTAAAACAATAAAACAATACAAGCACTTAACACAATCAATAATTCTCTTCAACAAATACAACGCTCCTAAATTCTTTGTGTAACTTTTAATGAGCTAAACCTAAATAAAATACTTTGTTAAAAAAATAGTTTGAGCACTATTAGTGCTAGAATGCTCAGGGGGGCTATAATATATATCACCGGAAAGTATACAAGTGATTTCATGCAACAAGTTTTGGATAAACATTTGTTTACTAGCCCAGAATATAAAGAGGATGCACACACACCAACTCAAAAATAAACTAGTTCTGTATATTTTTTCGGTAAAAATAGACTCAATGGATACAATATTTCGTGCCCTTAAATAGCTAAAATTACAAATTAAGTAAGTACACACATACTTCAGTGCTTAACAAGACAGAATGTAATTATTTTAGTCGTTTTTGTTTTGAAAAACCCTTCATGTCCACTGTTATATATATATATATATATATATAT